>JAVJIF010005139.1:0-228014 GCA_038442645.1 Agave tequilana | reverse complement strand
AAAGAAAATGAATTTTTGAAAAAAAAGGAGAATATTTTCTTGTCTTCAAAATTAAATAACATTTGTGAAGGAAAAGATTCTTTGAAAAATAAAATCTCTTGATGGAAAAAGAAAAGAGATTGTTTTAGAAGAAAATAACTCTTTGAAAAGAAAATTTGTTTTAAAAGAAAAAGAAAACATTTTTAAAAAGAAAAAGATAGTTGATTCTCATTCTTGTCATGCTAATAATATTACATCCTCTTTTGATAAAAATGAGATTCATGTTTTGAAAAGAGAATTGATTGTTTGAGCTGAAATTTGAGCGATTGTGCATTTAACCATAATAGATTGGAATTCATGTTTCACAAGAAATAAATTCCACACATGCATACACATCCTACACGACATACACCTCATGTACCCCATGATCACACCTATTCTCATATATATGCTAGAGTGTATACATGTACACATTGTGGCCACAAAGGCCATCTTGCAAGATTTTTGCTTTGATAGATTAAATTCTATAAATTTTGCAATAATAATGTTTGGGTTCCTTATAATACTAACCCTCGTGACCCAAAAAAAAAACGGGTACCAAAATCCCACCTCTTTTATTTGATGTAGGTGTGGGCTCTCACATGACGTGAGAGGTATGGTGCCTTGATGGTGAATGCGTTTTGAGCTTGATGGATACTACATTGCATGCATCCCCTTCAAGGATGTTTGGGGGGACCACCATGGTTTGGAGGATTAGAGAATAGTTCATATGCTATCTCTAATTCCTATTTTAATTTTACATACTTTCATATAAATATTTTTAGCATATTTTAGTTTCAATGCTCATTATGTTTAAATGATCATTTTTGTACTTCATGTGGTGATTACTTGTTTAGATGTAGTTTTTGTTAAAACTTATATTTATACTTATACAAATAGTGAGCTACACTTGGTTATTATATGTTTGTGTTTCATTGCTCAATTGTACTCATTACATGTACATGTATAACCCTAGTTTTGATGATCTTCCATTTATACTTGTTTTCTCTATTTTTGTACATATTTAGTTTCATGTATATATTTTGTGTCTAAAACTAATAAATATACATGTATACCCTAGAGCTACTTGCCTTCATGCAATATACTTTTGTGGACTCATTTTTTTGGGATATGTATGTTACTTTTAATTTCGATAAAACATACAATACCTTGAAGTTTGTTTAGTTTTAATGAAAAATAATTTTTTTTGATTTTCATATGTTTTGATGTTTTAAGACTTATTGCTTATTTTCATGAATATGCTATTCACACGACGATTCTTGTGCACTCACATTATTTTTGTTTGCTTATGATTTTTTTTTTCATGAGCATTTTATAAGCTTTATAGATTTCAAGTGTCCACTCTTGTGTACTTAGCATGCTTCATGGGATATATGTTTTAGTTTCATATTTACCTTTAACTAGTTTTTTCATAAAATACTTTGAATTAGATTTATTCTTCTTCATTTGGTAGGGTTTTTCAATCTAGAACTATCTTCAAATTTTATTTTTGAAAATCCTACCAACCAAAAGGCGATTGAATGGGTGACCATGCCTTGTATGCCTTAATGAATATCTTTTAAACTTGTGTATGAATAGGGTGGTAGGTAATGAGTTATACGCATGATCTTCATGAAAATTTATTTTTGTGTATACTCATATTTGTTTATTATATATGTATGCTTCAAATTTCAATTAGTATCATTTTCAATTGATATTTTCTTACATACATATATTGATTAGATTGCGCTTGTTTTATAATATCTTTACATTCTTAAAGCATAAAAAGTTTATGCTAAGCTTGACTTATTTTTAAATGTTAATTGGTATCTTTTAAGTTTATGCATTGATTTCAATTGGTATTTCCATTTGTATTTCAGCTGCTATCATTTCAATTGGTATTTCATTTTGATACCAAATAAATACCATAAATATCAAAATATATTTCATGTTTCACCTTCAATTGGTATCAAAATCTACTATTGGTATCTAAAAAAAAATTCAGTGGTATCAACATTTGTTTTGTCAACTATTATTTGATTTCATTGATATCATAATTCATTTTATTGACTTCAAGAAATTTCAAAAATTTATTCTAAAAAGTGTTTCAAATTTGTTGATATGTTTGTCCTCATATGCAAGGGTAGCTTTACATCTCTTCTATATATAGATTCATGTTGAAGTATATTAACATATAGTAGAGCTTGACCCTCTCGTCTTTATGTGGTGCATGTATGTAGGGGGAGCTTAACATCTCCGTTATATATTGTATATTATGTTTTATGTGGGTTTAGGGTCTAGTCATCCCTTCTCCATGTAATGCAGGTATGCAGGAGGAGCTAACTTTACTTTACGTTCTCTCCTCTTCATGAATGTATATCGCATATATATCTTTATCATTTGCTTGTCTTTCGCCAGTTTTGTTGATGAATTGACAAAAAAAGAGAGAGAAGAATTTAGTGAGTTTATATATGCATGTTTATATATTTGTTTTATGCATATATATGTTGTTTTGTTTATGCATTTTTTTGAATATCTTTATTGTTTATTATTATGCATGAGTTTAAGGGGGAGCTTCTATGAAGCATATCTTTAATTCATGCATATATAACTCCATGAGTTTTGTTATCATAAAAAAGGGGGAGCTTGTTGGCCCAAAGGCCCATCACTCTAGTTTTGATAATGATTAACTCATATAGTTATAGTACTAATGATCTTATGTTTATTTAATTTCAGATATTTGATCAAGATCATAGTCGGTGTTTAGCTTCAACGAAAGATTCGAAGTCAAAGTTTTGAAGCTAGTACGTTTTTGATTCAAGAGCTCGCGCATCAAGGTTACATCAAGTACTCAAGAGGAGTCTAGCTCATGGATCAAGATTTGGAACAAGTCAAGAAGGAGGAGAATATTTTCAAGAGAAGATTTTCAAGACTTGCGTCATGTTTGTAAGTGTCAAATTTGTTTTTAGATAAAATGTAAGGATAGATTAGTTGTAGATTGCTCAAGCTCATAGACACACAAAAAAAAATTTTATATTGTTTTCATAAAACAGTTTTGAGTTTAGAAAATACCATTTTGGTTTTTGTTTTTGAGCTTCAAGTATGCATCCTTATGTTTCATGATTAGATTTCATTAAAACAATTTATATGTTTATAAGTTTTTTGGATTTCATTTATGCACATTGTTGGTTCAAATATTTAGAAAATCTTATTTGATGTTTTCAATATCATGTGTTTTGAGTTTGTATTTATTAAAACTTATTTAGAGCTTATTACCAAAAACATAGATATTTCATCTTTTATTTGTATTAGATCATATCCATGCACACTAAGTTTAAAAAGTGTTTTAATATCTTGTTTTTGTATTTGGAGAAGTTTTGAAAAAAATCGTTTTTCAAATTGATGATTAATTTTGAAAATAACGGATTTTTGTTTAAGGCAAAATTTCTATATCACAAAAATGGTTCAAATGTTTTGTAATATGTGTTGACTTGATCACACATATTTATACTTCAAAGTATTTTAATGAACTTATTTTTGTAGATTTTTAATGATTTATGGGATTTTAAAAAGAATTTATAAAACCAAGTTTTTATCCTTAAAATTTCAAACCTGGCCTTCTGCCGGTCAACTAGCCGGTCAACCAAGACAGAAGTCGGTCGACTAAGAGGTCGACCGATGTGCACAGAACGTGTACAGCCCTTTGGCTTGAGGGCCGTCGACCGTCCAGAGAGCTTTGCTCTCCGGATCTGGCCCCGGTCTACCCGGTGGGCCCGACCGACATGTCAAGTGTTGGGTGCGGTCGACCCGGCGGTGCACGGCGATCGACTGGCAGACCCTAACGGTCAAAAAATATGACCGTTGGCCAGTCGACAGATAACAGAATCTTCTGCTAAGTTGGCTGCCAACGGCTATATTTTGAGAGGGTATAATAAGCCATCTCTTGGGCTGTTTTGTACAAGATTTCAAGAGAGTTTTAAAGTCAGTTTTTCCCACCTCTCTTAAGATTTTTTCTCCACTTATTTAGGACTAAAACTTCCATATCAAAAGAAGAGTTTTCAAGAGTGTTTTTCAAAAGATTTCTTGAGTTTTCTTCTGCTACTCTATCATGTTTTTCTCATACCAACTTAAGCTTTCCGTTGCTAAACTCATCCTCTAGGATACTTGTTGTGAGAACTGTTTTTAGGTGATCAAAGTGTAGAGATCACCAAGTGTTTATCTTTATATTTGAGGAGGCGAACTTGCGGGTTTGTGTTATGACGGGTTCTTATGGGAGCTCAGTGTAGAGGTGCGACCTCGGCAAGCTAGTGTGCTTACTTGTGTTGCTCTTGCGGGAACAAGAGAGGGACTAGTGAGTCCAAGAGTTCTAGTGTGAATTCATTGTAGGTGTGAGGCACCGAGTGATCTTGCGAGATCGATTCTACTGAAAATCCTTCATAGTGTTGAAGGCGAGAACGTAAAGCAAACCTCAAAACAATTCTCACGTGTTTGCGATTGCTCTCTCTCTCACTTGTGTTTATATCTTGCATGCTTATATTGTTAATATCTTTATATGCTTAATATACTTATGCTCAATTGTTGTATGCTCGGGATTGTGTGCTCATACTTGTATTCAACCAAGAGAGCTTCATATTGCACTTCAACTCTTAATCTAGAGAAATCTTGAGGAGATAGTCCAAAGCCCTTCACCGGGAATTCGGCTACACTCTTGTGTTATACCTTGTGTGTTAGCTTAATAGCTTTACTTTTCTTAAATAGTTTTTAATTTCACATCATTAGCATTAGATTAGCTAGTACACCTATTCACCCCCCTCTAGGTGTATTTTCAAAATGGCCACAAAAAAATCTTGGAATTTGGAGCGAGTAGTTACCCCTTTGATACATCACCTATGATGAGTTCCTTCGTATGACTTGTAGCGAATAATCAAATCTTTTGAAAGTGGTATTGTTGGTGCCACTTCAATCTCTTGAACTTCAACTTGTTTATCAAGGTTTGGCTTATCTTCTTGGATAGGTGAGTCTTCAAAGTTACTTTCTCCATATCTTCATCTAAAGAATCAATCTCTATAACATTCTTAACAAAAGTATTAGATTTTTCAAACTTAACATGCATAGATTCTTCAATTGTCAAAGTAGATTTATTGAAGAATCTATAAGCCTTGCTAGTGTTAGAATAACCAACAAAAATAGCTTCAAAAGCTTTAGCATCAAATTTACCTAAGTTATCTTTGGTGTTTAAAACAGAACATTTGTATCCAAAAACTCTGAAGTAAGAAATATTAGGCTTCCTCAAATAGTAAAATTTCAAAAGACGTTTTGAAAGTATTTTTACAAAAATAAATTCTATATGATATGTAACTTGAAGTGTTTACGGCCTCGGCCCATAAATATTGAAGGAGTCCGTATTCACTAATCATTGTCCTAACCATTTCTTGAAGAGTATGATTATTCCTTTCAACGACTCCATTTTATTGTGGAGTCCTGGGATAAGATAATCCATGCCTAATTCTATTTTCTTCACAATAAGTGATAAAAGAATGGTTAATAAATTCACTACCTCTATCACTTCTTATGCGCAAAATTGAAAAACCTTTTTCTTTTTCAACTCTTTTTCTAAAAGCATTAAATGTGAAAAAGCTTGATCTTTATGTCCAAAAAGAAAACCCATGTAAAACGAGAAAAATCGTCAACCAATACAAAAAAAACAGTTTTTCATTTAAACTCTTGGTTTTAGTAGGACCAAATAAATTCATATAGATTAACTCTAATTGTAACACCTGAATTTTAATTAATCATAGTTATTGGTCTATTTAGACATGGACCTAGTAGGGTGATATCCTTACACATATATGTATCTAGGGTTATGCTTGCATATGTATGTATAGGTTGACATTCTAAAAAAGACAAGATTCCTGACTGGCCTGAACAATGTCTAAACTTGTTGACATTTACAAAAGACATGTGGCAGACAAGCTGACGACCAGTTTTTACCCGTCTCCGAGGGACAAATCAGCGACTTAGACTCTACTGATCTAGTGAAGTAGACAGTGAGCCCATATTGTCTTTGGATAGACCTAAGCAGGTCTAAGATGCTAAGTTAGTTCAACACTTAGCATCACACGAGCCCAAGGGGATAGCCTCACCTGAGAGGCTAAGTTTGTCCAACTTGGCCTTGAAGCCGTTCAAAGCTCTATCGGAGAGCTAACTTATAGTTTCGCCTAAAGTGCTCAGTTAACTCAGCAGAGAGTTAGCTTCGCTCGAAGTCATACACGTAACCGTGCAGAAGGATGGTACCTTCGCTACAG
The DNA here is from genome assembly GCA_038442645.1 of Agave tequilana. Classification (NCBI taxonomy): domain Eukaryota; kingdom Viridiplantae; phylum Streptophyta; class Magnoliopsida; order Asparagales; family Asparagaceae; genus Agave; species Agave tequilana. Next base: position 221,691 of record JAVJIF010005139.1, on the reverse strand, counting down.
ATGTTATCCAGCTCCGCTGAAAAGCTTTCTTCTGACTTCGCCAGATGCTCCTTCCAGCTCCGCTGCGAGCTCGACGCGGCAGCTCCGCTGCGGGTCTTTTATAGTCACCTTTGACCAATTAAATCTCCAAATAAGAAAATCTATTCAAGATCAAATCTAATCGAGATCAAATCTGAGATCAAATTTGGTAGCTGTTTACCATAATCTCTTGACTCTCTTAAAACAAGTAAGAAGATTAAGGGAGATCTTTCAATTATTTGGAAAGAATCAAAATAAATCAGGAGATCGACACTACCTGCTATTCCTAGTTTCGCAGAAGCTGATTCTAGCCTCGCAGCAAGGCTACTTTCCCAATTTAAACATTGACTCAATCTGTTTCTGGATTTTCAAGGGACAATTATACCCCTACTCTCCCTATAAATAGCCCACTAGAGGCATACGAACAGAAGGACACACACAAGCGCACAGGCAAAAGAGACGCACAGAGAGAGACGGCTAAACAGAGATCTATTCTCTTGCTTTCAAGAATTCAGAGAATTCAGAGGACTGCTTCTATAATCAGGGTGCTGATACCCTAAGATCTTCCTCCCTCAAGGAATCTCCGGAACCAGGTGAGAAGGAATTCCCAAGTGGAGGCGTTTTGAGAAGTAACAAGAGGGTTCTACCAACCTTCTGTTCTCCCGATTTCCCAAACCAGGCGAGAAGGGATCCCATCGATCGCATCATCAAAGGGACAAAGTGGTCGTGCGCTGACCAGACTCCTATCGGTACACTTCTCCAGAATCTCAGAGGAGATCAACTTGTAATCTTTTAGAATACTTGTAATTTAGCTCCTCGACTATTTTTTGGTAAGTTTTCCCCTTTGCAAAATCAATGGAAAACAAGATGGCGACTCTGCTGGGGAAGGATTTCTCCACTGTTAAGAATCAAGTGTCGCAATGCGACGAATAGACCTTTAGACCTACTTCTGAATTCAAGGAAGCCGGTATGGCCAGAGCCCTTCTGGCTAAATCTTCGAAGCAAGTCTCTGTTGAAACAGATAAGGCTCCCTGCGAGCCTACCACAGTCCTCTGGGGAAACAAGGAAGTAGGCCCGCAATACAAAAGTCAGAATCTTGAACCTGTTACCTTTGAAAACCTAGTCGTTCATTTCGACCAAGAAAAATTCAAAGAACTCCTCTCTGGGGTGGTTCAATGCTCCGTGCACGAAAGCATAGAAAGGTCTCCATGGCCAAGGTTTCAGAGCAGAAATCGGGAGCAGAATCCTTCAACACCTCCCAGCCTCGCGTGTGGCTAGTCAGGTTCCCTATGAACCTAAGTCTCCTCTTTCAAAGCAGATGTGGAGGCCAAAGCAGAAGGCTCTGTATGAAGCTTCAGGCATAGCTACACCACAAGTTCGTCCTTCTCGTAAAGAAAAAGGCAAGATGCCTGCCTGCTTCGACGAGACTATCAGCCGCGAAGTTATAACGGCGATGATGCCTTCGCCTAATTCAGGAGCAGTAACTCCTTGCGCCAGCCTCGTTCTTATGAGCGAAAGCTATCGATGGTGTGCCAAGCACAGTACCTCAGGGTACGCATGGAGTTTGCAGCTGCGAAGTTGGAACCAAAGCACCACAGTGTGCTAAACTCGCTCTTTGCAGCGAAGCTAAGGGATTGCCCCTAAGTGCTGATAGCGGTGCTTATGCAGCTTCAGCGCCCAAGGGCATTTCCAAATCTTTTAGCCGCAATTTAGAGCCAAGGCACTATCTAGGGCTAATCACCTTCGCAGCAACATAGCGGATAAAGTACCATAGCGTGCTTCGCTTCCCAGTTCATCAAGCGCTAAGCTCACCCTTCGCAGCGGAGCTAAGAGATCGTCCCTAAGTGTTGACAGCGGTGCTTATGCAGCTTTAGCACCCAAGGACATTCTCAAGGTTCTTAACCGCGAAGCTAGAGCTAAAGCACTATTCAATGCTAACTACCTCTGCAGTGAGGAAAAGAGTAAGGCATCACCCTATCCGTGATCCAACAGAGCCTCTGTGCTAAATCGTTTAGGCCCAACTGGGTCTGACTTGCGGGAATTCTTGACAAGCAAACAGAAGTCGGAATCTTTTCAAACTTCTCTCCTCCTGTTGTAAACAAGTGGGATGTAGTTGGCGACAGTCCACTCAGTCCATTGCCGGCTAGGACCAATCCCTGCTACTCCTCCAATCTGACGATCAGTTTTTGATCGTCTATCGATGCAAGCTCTAGTAAAACATCGCAAAAGGAGCGTATCGTAAGATCTGCCCTCTCATCCGTTAACATGATCGGAAGGGAACGAGAGTGTAGGGACAGACAAGCGTCGCATGCCACTCCCTCCAGTTCTCCAGATCTGGACTATAGTCCAGGCCTTGGCGAAGTCTTGGTACACAAAGAAGGTGTCTTCCGAAACACCAGATTTAGGGTCGCAATACCCTACAGTTATGAACAAGCCATTTATTATCTGAGCAGGACTCTGATAGGGGTGGAGTCTTGCTATAATCCTATTGAGAAGGAGTGCTTAGCTCTTATCTTTGCCGTTCAGAAGACACGACATTATTTGGTCGGCCAAACCATACATGTCATTTCCAGAGTGAATCCTTTGCGTATTCTCATGACGAAGCCAGGATCATTGAATTCAAGATTAGCTAAGTGGGCGCTTCTCTTGTCCCAATACGATATACTCTTTATCCCTCAAAAGGGGTTAAAGGCCAGGCACTTGCAGAGTTCTTGGCTGCTTATCTAGTTCCAGAATACTCTAAACTTCATGAAGATATTCCAGATGAAGTCTTCGAATCTAATGTAACTTCAGAGGATGAAGTTTGCAGATGTTCTCTGATGGAGCATCATGAATAGGCCCTAAAGGCAGGATCATTGCTGGCGTAGGGGTTGTGTTTATCTCTCCACAGAATCATGTCCTTCCTAGAGCATTCTCTCTGACGGAATCATGCTCCAACAATGTAGCGGAATACAATGCTCTACTTATTGGTCTTCAGCTCACCCACGGAATAGGGATACGCTACCTTAAAGCTTACGGCGATTCAAAATTGATTATCAATCAGGTTAAAGGCGAATATGAGGTCCGTCATGAGGATTTAGTGCCTTATTATCACGCAGTCATCGAAACGACTAATCTGTTTGATGGCTTTACATCGGGCACGTATCTCAATCTCAGAATACTAAGGCGGATGCTCTTGCTGCATTAGCAACAACACTAGCCTTGCCAGTCGACACCGAGTATCACCTTACGGTGGCGACTCGACATCTTGTCTGTTCTAAACATATGTTAGGAACCAGAGAGGTCTATAATATCTCGACGGATCTTGAGCCGAGAGATTGGCGATTTCCTTTCATCGACTATGCTCTACATGGTCTGCTGCCAGACAATCCTAAAAAGCGGCATCTATTAGACGAAGGTCTCTCTGTTTTTACTATGATCCAACCCTTAAGACACTTTACCGTCATTCATATAACGGTGTCCTCCTCCATTGCTTTTCTAATTCAGAGGCACAGGAAGTGCTTAAAGAAGCACATGAGGGCATATGCGGAGCTCATCAGCCAGGTCCAAAACTCAAAGATAGAGTGCACAGGCTTGGATATTATTGGCCAACCCTGATAGCCGATGCCATCCAATATGCACGAAGGTGTAAAACATGCCAAATTCATGCGGACTTCATACACCAGCCTCCGGAGTTGCTCCACCCAACTGTTGCTTCATGGCCATTTGAAGCACGGGGAATCGATGTCGTAGGGCCAATCAGTCCCTCTTCGACAAAAGGACACTGGTTTATCCTGGCAATAATCGATTACTTTTCAAAGTGGGCAGAAGCTATACCACTGGTTAAAGTCAAAACTTCCAACGTGATTAATTTCATCAAACACTATGTCATCCATCGATTAGATGTCCCTAGGCGGATCATCCATGATAACGGTCCCCAATTTGCAAGCCAGGTACTTTATCGATTCTGTGATAAATATCGAATTCAGAATGTGGCTTCAACTGTTTATAACCCTGCTGCCAATGGCTTGGCGGAAGCGTTCAACATGACAATCATTAAGTTACTCAAAAAGTTGTCTCCTCAAATAAGTGAGATTGGAATGAGAAGCTTAGTGAATGTCTTTGGGCCTACTGAACCACAGTTCGGACCCCGACAGGTAATACACCTTTTTCCCTGGTATACGGGTGTGAGGCAGTCATACATTAGAAATTTAGATGTCGTTATTACGAGTCGCTTTAATGATTAAGATCACATCAGAGGACAATGATCGGTTGCGTCTTCAAGAGCTCGAAGCCCTAGATGAGAAGCGGTTACAACCTCAGCAGCACATTGAGTTTATCAAGCTCGGATCTTAAAAGCCTTCAATAAGAAGGTCAAACAAAGAGTCTTCCAGAAAGGAGATTTGGTTTTAGCCATCAAACGACCAATGATCATGACGCACAAAACCAAAGGCAAATTTCAGCCCAAATGGGAGGGACCATTTGTAATAGAAACAGTCTATTCAAACGGGACATATCGCCTTATGACTTCAGATGGCGATTTACTCATGATGCCGATCAACGGCAATTTCTTAAAGAAGTATTATCCTTGATTAAGGATCCTTCTCATGATCAAGTTAACATTACACTCTGATCAAGATCTCCAAATCCAAGATATGCAGAAGGAGTGCCCCTCTCTTCCTCCAAACGAGATCATACAACTATGAATCAGTAAGAAGCTAATCATACACTGGTTATCTCAAAGAAGAATCAAGGTTACACATGCCTAACCATTTGATCCAACACCATTAACGGTTAAGGATAGAGGAAAATGTTGGCCTTTAAGCCCAACATAAGTCCTCGACAAACTCATCATGCTGAGGGAATAGCATGGCTACCCCGACTCAAACGGTAGTTGGTAAAGACATATCAAACCCGTTGACAGCTGGAGATTTGCTAAAAATCCTAAGGGACCTGTTCCCATTTGGTTCCCTCTCCAAAATCACTTACCAATTCTCATCCATAGAATGATAAGACCACATATAAAGAATGACATATCCATTCAAATTACTGCTATATTCAAATACCTCCAACAGTAAATGAATCTCTCGGTCAAGTTAATACTACACTTCCGACCAATATCGCTCATACCGCAAATCCATTTCGCTGTTAAGTTAACATTAAACCTATGACAGTGATCTCCTCGATCTTCTCAGTGAGAACGAGACCTTTTCATGCTATGTTTAATACTACACCTCTGGCATCCATTTCGCTGTCAAGTTAACATTAACCTATGACAGTTATCTCCTCAATCTTCTCAGTGAGAACGAGTCCTTTTCATGCTATGTTTAACACTACACCTTTGGCATCCATTTCGCTGTTAAGTTAACATTAAACCTATGACAGTGATCTCCTCGATTTTCACAATGAAAATGAGATCTTTCCATGCTATGTTTAACACTATACCTCTGGCATGCATATCTTTTTGTCAAGTTAACATTACACCTCTGACAATTACTTTCCGAATTCCTACGAAGTTCTTTTTGTCACGTTAACATTACACCTCTGACATATGATTTCTATGGAATTCATTTCCTAGCTCCCCAGCAAGTTTCTAAGTCCCACTCAGTCTTTAGTGGACTTTTCAGGTTGTCACGTTAACAATATACCTCTGACAATTCTTCCAAATCCCATACAAAATTTTGAGCTTGGTGGCTTCTCAATCGGTTATGTCATTGCAACCTCTGAACCGGCAGATAGCCAAGTCTCATCCTTCAGTCCAGCAAGGACTATTTCTTTGTCATCATATGACAAAATCTTGAGCTTGGTGGCTTCTCAATCGGTTATGTCATTGCGACTCTGAACCAGCAGATAGCCAAGTCTCATCCTTCAGTTCGGCAAGGACTATTTTTTTGTCATCATATGACAAAATCTTGAGCTTGGTAGCTTCTCAATCGGTTATATCATTGCGACCTCTGAACCGCCAGATAGCCAAGTCTCATCCTTCAGTCCAGCAAGGACTATTTCTTTATCATCATATGACAAAATTTTGAGCTTGGTGGCTTCTCAATCGGTTATGTCATTGCACCTCTGAACCGGTAGATAGTCAAGTCTCATCTTTCAGTCCGACAAGGACTATTTCTTTATCATTATATGACAAATTTTGAGCTTTGTGGTTTCTCAATCGGTTACGTCATTGCGACCTCTGAACCGGCAGATAGCCAAGTCTCATCTTTCAGTCCGACAAGGACTATTTCTTTGTCATCATACGATAAAATTTTGAGCTTGGTCGCTTCTCAATCGGTTACGTCATCACGACCTCTGAACCGGCAGATAGCTAAGTCTCATCTTTCAGTCCCGCAAGGACTATTTCTTGTCATCATATGACAAAATCTTGAGCTTGGTAGCTTCTCAATCGGTTATGTCATTGCGACCTCTGAACCGGCAGATAGCCAAGTCTCATCCTTCAGTCCGGCAAGGACTATTTATTTGTCATCATATGATAAAATTTTGAGCTTGGTGGCTTCTCTCAATCGGTTATGTCATTGCGACCTCTGAACCGACAGATAGCTAAGTCTCATCCTTCAGTCCGGCAAGGACTATTCCTTTGTCATCATATGACAAAATTTTGAGCTTGGTGGCTTCTCAATCGGTTACGTCATTGCGACCTCTGAACCGGTAGATAGCCAAGTCTTATCTTTCAGTCTGGTAAGGACTATTTCTTTGTCATCATATGACAAAATTTTGAGCTTGGTGGCTTCTCAATCGGTTATGTCATTGCGACCTCTGAACCGGCAGATAGCCAAGTCTCATCTTTTAGTCCAGTAAGGACTATTTTCTCAAATGTGTGACTAATTCTCTCGACTTATCACTGCTGATTAAAGGGCTGCAATACAATTTGAAAGCAAGAATTCAGAAGACAGAATAAGTTGGAAATGTAACAGGAGAGTCAAATAAAATCACTTTTTATTGATTCAAAAAGAGGGATACATGAATACACAAATTACAAGTTACAACGGCGCTTCATAGGACTTGATCTGTTTTTCAAGAGTGGCTAGCCTAGTCTTCCTCTCTTCAGCAGCCCTGATAAGTGCCTGCGACCTCAATTCGGCCTCATTAAAGCTCGCCGTCTGGGCCAAGCGAGCTTCAATTTCAACCAAGTTGCCCTCTGTGCTAGCTCCTGCCGCAAGACTTCGTCATTCTGGGCCTTAAGCTGCTCAAGCCGGGCAGTCTCTTCAAGACGCACTGGTTCAGCCTTGGACAAAAGAAGATTAGCCTTCCTGATCATTTCCTTGGCCTTTTTAATTTTATCCTCAGCGTCAAGAAGAGCACTGTTAGAAGCGTCTATGGCATCCCCGAGCTCTACTTTCCTTGTCTCCAAGAATTTCAAATCAGAAGAAATTGCCTTACAGCTTCTTGAGTGGCGAGATGAGCTTCATGCATCTGAGCAACATGATGCGCAAGCTGTTCGTTAACTGAAGACTCCAGATCTGAATGGCTAAGACGGCGCCATTCTCCAATCCCTCTCGAGTTTGTCCACCAGAAGCTCCAATGTGGCGGCCTGGTCATCCCCTCTAAAGTCTCGGATACTGTCAATACTTCGGGAGAGAACCACCTTTAAAGCAGAGAATGAGGTAGTCGAGCCTTTCAAGACCAAAGCAATGGATTGCTTCAAGCTCTTATAAAAGCTGTCGACTAACTCAGCCTTGAATTCGTTCTCAGCCTCAATTACTCCTGGCAAACGAGTAGCCCCTGAAGATAGAGTTTCCACTGGTTTCACTGGCGTAACTATGGAGCAAATAATAGAAGCACTGGCTGCAGCAACACGAGGAGTCGTCGGTGATCTCAGAGGAGTCCTCATCGAGACCAGTACACCAGCCACAACTAAGGTAGGACTAGTGACTATTTCTGGGAGGGCTGGCTCAACCAACAATGTTGGAGAAGTAGGACTGGTAATCACCTTCAGCTCCGCGCTTGGCAAGATAGGCGACACTGGCGAAACCGATGGCATCTTACTCACCGATATAGTTGGAAGTGAGGTTGGTTCCATGACTACCGTTCCCTCAATTTCATTTCCTCTGGCTGGTTTAGGCAGATAAGAGGGCAACCCGTGATACAAAGTATCCAACTCGGCAGCATCTGCCGCGGTCGAAGTACTTACTTCACCCCTGGTTCCCTTAGGAAGACAGTTTGACTCTCTTGAAGTCGATGCACCCAGAGGTGGAACACTGCAGCAAGACTTTGTTTAAGCAAGGCATAATAAATAGCATGAGTAAAAAGGTCGAAACACTACCAAAAGATGATGTCACTTCAATCGTCTTGACGGCTGCATCCGTCCTTGCATGTTCCATTGGAAAATCTTTGGCAGAATCAACACGAATGGTCGGCCCACCTTCACTTCCCGAACCCTCCGTGGTCCACCCAAAAGAGCTAGAAGCTATGGGACTTTCTTTTAAAGTCCAGCACCTGAAGGACCTACATCAGCCGCATCACCTCCAGACTCTTCCGAGACGACGAAATAGCCGGCTTCATCGCCTCTCTATAAGTGAACAGGGGATCCAATGCTCCCCCTGTTCTCCGACAGCCTCAGCTCTCGGGCTTCTCACCGCCTCAGCTCCTGAATCATAAAGTAAATAATGAGCTATATAGAACACACAAGAAGTATATTACAAGAACGGAGCTGGTCTTACCCGGGTTCGGAGCAGCTTTACAGTAGTCTGCCTAAGAGCCGACAACTTAATGACTAATGGGGCAGGAGGAGGAGGCATTGCAGATGATTCGCCCTCTGCAATAACCGTAGGAGCATAGCGACGAGGCTTCTTCACTATCCTCTTCCTACGAGATCCACCTTCCCACTTTCGCTTGAAGTAGACGTCAGGATCTTCTTCCTCCACTTTTTCCACATTAACATGTTCCATGGGGGCCGTGCCCACCCCACCAGAAGCAGCTGCTGGAGCCTCAACACCTGTACCTGCTTCAAAGCGAGGACTTCCTACATCCGAGGCTTCACTATCATCAATGGTAATGAATTCCCTGAGGCCTGGAACGCGGACCCTCTTACCCTCGCTCTTTTCAGTGATCTTCAGCTTCAGCTGCTGAGAGATTAACTTCACACCAAAAGAATTAATAGAAAATCTAGTGGGTGTGGAGTTAGAAGTTCTATACCACTGGCAGAATCCCAGGGTCGTCAGAAGGTTCGGAGTCCTTAGCAGCGTGCACAGTCGTGCTCAGTACAGCTAGCAATGAAGAACCGCCAGGCACGAGCTCCATCGATGAGACTCTCCATAAAGGCCAGACTGCTATTTGGATTGCCTACATCAGTTGGTCATACCCAAACTGACGGGCAAACTGACTCGGAACATAGGGCTCCAGGTAATAGGTGTCCCGCTTCTATACAATAAGTGTGATGGCGGATGCTAACCAGCCATTCGAAGACTCCCCGACTCAATGACGTCTGCCCTTCCCCTATATCCTTAAATTCTTCACCATAGCCTGCCTGCATCGCGATGTAGGTGAAGCATCAGAAAAGGCTATAGACGTCATGGCGGCACAGCAGTTTACAGACCGCAGCCACATAAGTATTTGACCATGAACACCCCTCGAATCGACAGAGAAGCCCCATGCGAACACCTCTATCTAGGGGCTCCTCTCCGGCTTGGATAATGGAAGGGCAGTGAAGGGCGAACCATGCCATCAAATAAGTATATGGCAAACCTATTCTGGGGTTTGGTCCATCGCGAGGCAAGATAGTCCTCTTTCACCGCTTCGTTGCTGATGGCCTACAGAAAGCCTCCGTCAATCCACGAAGGCCTCATTGAATACAGCATACCATAGCTGGAAGAAGTCCAAGAGAACGACCATGGACTAGACGAACGGTAGGCAATAAGACAGTCGGATGAGTGACATCGCTAGACGAAGACGGCACCACACATCTCTTCAACCAAACCGCTAGAAAACCAGCCAGAAGTGCCTTCCGGGACGTCGATCGACGAGCCTGTGGTGGAAACTCCAAAGAATATCGCCTTTCTTGTAGAGTCTGTCATCTCCTGCCAGAATCAAATCCCCTTGAGAGCGCTCTTGCATCCGGCGAAAGATGTCTTCATTTGCAACTCCACAATGAGCTACTTCAGGAGTACCTTCCAGGTCAGGGAACAAATAATTTCCCCAGCTCTTCAAACTGCATGAAGCTCCCTTATGGCTCCCATGCATGCTGGAGCAAATGTAGAGGTGGCACATCAATTTCCGGTAAGTCTCAAACAAGGCGGGCTCCTGCTTCTCCAGATGTGCCAATTCGGCCTCGCCCGAGAAATATTCTTCATATGGGAGAGACCCCAAAGGCAGAGCAGAGACTTCCCATATCTCGTGCAGAGTGAAAAGTCACCTAGAGGGGGGGTGAATAGGTGACAATGCTAATCAAGGGGCAAATTAAAAATTTAAAGTTACAACAATCACAAGATGAATGCAAGCAAGTAAGTATGACAATGAATATGATGAGCAAGTAATAAGTGCAAGCAAAATAGAGTAAGGATTGCAAGAATGTAAACCAATCGCAAACACAAGGATATGTTATCGAGGTTCGAGCACCCAGCTCTACTCCCCGCCTTCCCCAGAAGGATTCTAGCTACTTCCACTATCACAAAGAACAATTACAATGGAGTACCCAACTCCTACAATCTCAAGAACAAGTAATTTCCTTGGTAGTCAAAAGACCACAAACTCTCTCTTTCAAATATCTCTTCCCTTACAAAGGTCCTTAGAGAATATTGAGTAGGAATGAAGCTCTTGTTGTAAGTGAAGAAAAGAGAATTAAATCAGAGAGAATTTGAAAAACCCTTCAGAAAATCAGTGAGAAATTCAGCACAAAAACAAGAAACAAGTCTCTCTTGAAAGCCTTAAACTTTTGAATTTTCTAGTAATAAAATCTTGTCATAAATCTCTCCTTAAACACCCCTATTTATAGGAGAGGGCTAGGTTAAGAGATAAATAAACTTAAGGCTAATTAAATAATATTAGATTCAAAATAAATCTTAAACGAATTTTTAAACACAAAAGACAAAAATAAACAGCTCTTAAAAATCTGCCCGTTACTGTTCAAACGGTCGGATCGGTCGACCGGGCCGGTCGACTGGTAGTACAAAATTTTGACCGTTACAGGCAGAGCGGTCGACCGACCCAGTCGACCGATAAAACCTGTGAGCAAAAAAATAATAGTCCGGTCGACCGCCCCGGTCGACCGACAGACGTGCACACGGATACGTGCATCTGCCAGGACTTCGGTCGACTGGTCCGGTCGACCGGACCAGACTGACACAGACTCGGTCGACCGACCCGGTCGACCGGATCAGGTCAAAAAGTCAATTTTAAAAAGAAAACAAAGAGGATTTTGATTTTAACAAAAATACTTTTGAACAGGGATTAGTATAAAACATAAATATATATCTGTAGGCAAAATCTTGTATGCAAAATATTTTTGTATAATTTATAAGAAATTATTTTGGAATGAGCATGTGCGCAAAAACGTGTGTGATAGAGCTTCAAACCTATCCACTATTCTTTAACAAACTATAAACTAAAAACAAATTACATGAAGACTTCTTGTGCTATCTTCAAGTCTTTGAGCCATCCATGCCTTGCTAGTGCCTTCTCTTCTATGATCCTTCCTTGATGTGCAATTTGCCTTCCTTACTTTGTGGAACTTAGAAGTTCTTGCAATAGCTAAGCGAATGGATTCTAAACATGGTACAAAACCTGAAACTCATCTGATCAAATGATTAGTACCAAATAGCACTAATTTGGTTTGTCATCATCAAAACACAAAACAATTGGAGAGTGTAACCTCTTGGGCCAACAATCTCCCCTTTTTGATGATGACAAAACAAATAGGCTATTGACAAAAAATAAAGGAGAGGAGAAAACTCCCCCTCAAATTATGCTATACATAAAACACAAAAATATGCTCTAGATGTCAATAATTGAAATGATGCACCAAATATTGAAACCAATAGAAACAAATATATAAAACACAAAAATTGCTCTTGATACCAAAAATACCAAAACGACTAAAACACAAGAATTCATAAAACCAAAACATATAAATTCATAAAACAAATCTTAAAATTAAAGCATAATAAATTCATATGGAACCAGACCAAATGAACTTATTTTTGTCATGTAAACTTATTCTCCCCCTTTTTGTCATACATCAAAAAGGGTTATGAAAAACATGTCTATTCAATAATACAAACATTAAGTTCTCCACAATAAACGAAAATCTAGCAAAATCAAGAGGTTTAGTGAAAATATTGGCTAGTTGTAAATCCGTGGAAACATAATCAATATCTATATCACCTTTCTCAAATGATCTCTAAGAAAGTGATATCTAATCTCAATGTGCTTGGTCTTACTATGTTGATTTGCATTTTTGGTCATGTGTATAGTACTAGTATTATCACAAAATATTTTTATATGATCAAATTGCAAATCAAAATCAAGGAGAGTATGTTTCATCCAAAGGACTTGTGCACAATAAGCCCCCGCGGCAACATACTCCGCCTCGGCGGTTGAGAGAGCTACGGAATTTTGCTTCCTAGAGGACCATGAAACAAGACAATTACCAAGAAATTGACATGTCCCACTAGTACTCTTTCTATCTACTCTACAACCCGCATAGTCGGCATCCGAATAGCTAGTCATTGAAAAATCTCTAGTTTTCGGATACCAAAGACCCATTCCAATTGTGCCCTTAATATAACGAATAATGCGTTTTACCGCAATAAGATGAGACTCTTTAGGACACGATTGAAATCTAGCACAAAGACACACACTAAACATGATATCCGGCCTACTTGCCGTTAAATATAAAAGACTTCCTATCATGCTTCTATATAATTTAATATCAACATTTTTACCTTGATCATCCTTATCAAGCTTGGTTGTAGTTGCCATTGGAGTGTTGCAAGCCTTTGATCCTTCAAGCCCAAACTTCTTACTAGCTCCTTTGCGTACTTGGCTTGGTTAATGAAGGTTCCGTCTTGCAATTGCTTGATTGGAGTCCAAGGAAGAAATTAAGCTCACCCATGGAAGACATTTCAAACTCTAGTTGCATTACCTTTTCAAAATCCTTGCACAAAAGCTCATTAGTAGATCCAAAAATTATATCATCAACATAAATTTGCACAATTAAAATATCATTATCAACATGCTTAGTGAAAAGAGTTGTGTCTACTTTGCCTTTAATAAAATCATTTGAAATGAGAAAACTAGAAAGCCTTTCATACCAGGCTCTTGGAGCTTGTTTCAATCCATACAAAGCTTTATCAAGTTTAAAACAAAATCGGGATGAACATGATCAACAAAACCGGAGGTTGAGCAACATAAACTTCTTCATTAATAAAACCATTCAAAAATGCACTTTTCACATCCATTTGAAAAAGTTTAAAATTTTTAAAACATGCAAAAGCTAGTGTCATCCGTATGGCTTCAAGCCGTGCTACGGGTGCAAAGGTCTCCTCAAAGTCAATTCCCTCAACTTGAGTGTAACCTTGGGCCACTAACCTAGCTTTATTCCTAATGACATTTTCCGGACTCATCCATCTTGTTTCTAAAGATCCACTTAGTACCAATTATTGGTCTATCGTGGGGCTTAGGAACAAGGTGCCAAACTTGGTTGCGCTCAAATTGATTGAGTTCCTCTTGCATGGCAAGCAACCAATATGGGTCCGTCTCGGCTTCGAGAATGCCTTTGGGTTCAAAATGAGAAATGAAGCAAAGTTACCACATAGGTCATGGAGTTTGGAGCGTGTTGTGACTCCTTTAGATGCATCACCCAAGATGAGCTCCTTAGGATGATTTGTCGCGTATCTCCAAGCTTTGGGAAGCGGTCGAGCGCTTTCCTCTTTATCCTCTTGAACTTCACCTATAGATTCTTGCTTATCTTCTTGAGTGGGTGAGTCCTTCAAGGATAGTCTCTCCATGTCTTCACCTAATGGTTCAATCTCTATAACATTCTCAACAACCACATTAGTCTCTTCAAATTTAACATGCATGGATTCTTCTATGGTAAGTGTAGATCTATTGAAAAACTCTATATGCTTTGCTAGTAGAGGAATATCCAACAAAGATAGCCTCATAAGCCTTAGCATCAAATTTACCCAAATTATCCTTAGTATTTAAAACAAAACACTTGCATCCAAAAACTTTGAAATATGCAACATTATTTTTCTAGAATGATACATTTCAAAAGAAGTTTTTGAAGAATTTTTGCATAAATAAATACGATTTGATATATAGCATGCGGTGTTTACGGCCTCGGCCTATAAATATTGAGGGAGGTCATACTCACTTATCATTGTCCTAGCCATCTCTTGAAGTGTTCTATTTTTCCTTCAACAACTCCATTTTGTTGTGGAGTTCTAGGATAAGACATTTCATGCTTAATTCCTTTTTCATCACAATAAGTCATGAAGAGTTGGTTAACAAACTCACCACCTCTATCACTCCTTATTCTCAAAATCGGAAAACCTTTTTCTTTTTCAACTCTTTTTCGAAAAGTCTTAAAATGAGAAAAAGTTTGATCTTTATTTTGTAAAAAGAAAACCCAAGTAAAACGGGAGAAATCATCAACCAAAACAAATGCAAATCTACTTCCATTTAAACTCTTAGTTTTAGTTGGTCCAAAAAGATCCATATGAATTAATTCTAAAGGCCTAGTTGACATGATATCCTTGATTGGTTTAAAGGAAGACTTGGTTTGTTTCCCAAGTTGGCACGCACCACAAATGCGGTCTTTCTCAAAAGTCAAGCAAGGTATACCCTTCACCAATTCCTTTGAATTAATCCTAGAAATATGGTCAAAAGATGCATGTCCTAATCTTCTATGCCAAAGCCAAGAATTTTCATCAAAAGCATTCAAACATTTAGTAGAACAATCTAAATTAAGCATGTCAATAATATAAAACATTATTATCACGAAAACCGTAAGAATACAATTATTAGATTTAACATCAAAAATCTTACAAGAAGAATCATCAAAAACAACTTTAAGTCCACGGTCACAAAGTTGACTAATGCTAAGCAAATTATGTTTTAAACCATCTACTAAAACAACATTCTCAATAATAGGAGATGCACCAATTTGAATGTTACCTATACCGATGATAGTTCCTTTGGAGTCATCCCCGAAGGTGACGGAGCCACCTTCCATGTACCTTGATAGGGTTTTGAAGTTGTTGATGTCCCATGTCATGTGTCTTGAACAACCACTATCAAGGTACCACCGCTCCCTACGTCTTGGAGCTTTGGTGTGTACCTACATCAAACAATTTAAGACTTGATTTTGGTACCCACATTTTCTTGGGTCCTCTAGGGTTAGTGTCATTGACCCAAACAAGATTATTTGTTCTATTAGTTGATCATAGCAAAACTTAGCTAAATGTCCATGTTTACCACAATATGTGCATCTATATACTCTACCATATCTAAATGCATAATGAGTGTGTGATTTGTGAGCATGAGCATTGTGAGCATGAAAGGATTTAACATGTGTGTGTTGTTTGTTGTGAGCATGGGAAATCTTATCATGAGAAATTTTAACATGGGAAGTATTCTTTTTAGAAAATTTTCTTCAAGCTTCTTTGTATTAAAAGCACATTCTTTTAAAACTTTTTCAAAATCACTCATCTTAGATTTAAAGGAAGAAATCTCTTTATTATCAACAATAGGGGTTTTACCCTTACAAGAAATATTATAAGCATCAAATTCATTTTGAATAGAAACAAGATTGGAAGAAAGATCATCTTTTTCTTTAGAAACAATGGCAAGTTGATTTTTAAGAAAAGCAACTTCTTTTTGTAATTTTAAGCATTCAAGTTTCTTATTATCATAAGTTTCAGAAAGTTCTACAAAGGCATGTACTAGAACTTCCTTACTTAGTTCATCATCTTCATCATCATGGGATTGAGGGGTTACCTTGGGTGTTTTTGCCATAAAACACATATTAGCTTGATCCACCTCCTCTTCGGACTCGCTTTCCGAATCCCATGTTGCTTTGTAGGCTTTCTTCTCCTCCGGTTTCTTTGGCTTGAAGGAGGAAGTCATCTTCTTCTTGAACTCCGGACAATCCGCCATGATATGTCCGGGTTTGCGGCAATTATAGCATATGATCCTCCGCTCCTCTTTGCCTTCGAATTTTCTTCGGAAGTTGAGCTTGTTCTTCCGTACAATCTCTTGACATTCCGCACAAGTAGAGTTAGCTCCTCATCTTCTTCTTCGTCTTCATCATCGTCATCATTGGTGGATGAAGTCTTGAAGGCTATGGATTTCTTCTTTGATAGTAGCCTCATCTCTTGCTTTCTTCTCCAATCTCATGAGTCTTTAGGTTCCCAATGAGACTAATGATGTCCATCTCATCCTTGTCATTTAATTCCTTTAAGGTGGTGGCCTTGATCTCCCAAGATGGAGGAAGAGCCGTATCACTTTGCGCACCTTTTGATCGTTGGAGATGACGTCACCTAATGAAGAAACCATTTTGTAATTTTAGTGAAACGAGTAATCATACAATCAATAGATTCTTCATCAAGCATTTTGAATGATTCATATTGAGACCTCAAGAGATCTATTTTAGCTCTCTTGACTTGTGAAGTCCCTTCATGTGTGACCAATAAGTGTTGCCAAATCTCATAGGCGGATTGGCAATGAATTACCCGTGTAAGGTCATCCTCATTCAAGGCGGTTAATAGGGAGTTTTGGGCTTTTGAGTTAGCCTCATATTCTCTAAAGTTGAAGTCGGTCCAAGTGCTCTCATCACTATCGGGTGCTACATAGGGTTTGGTCAAAGACTTGGCCACTAAACTACCTAGTGATTGCAAAAAGATAGTCATCCTAACCTTCCAAATAGGAAGTTGAGTCCATCAAATTTAGGTGGGGTTTTAATGTTGTCGGCCATGTTTACTAGTGTATGAATGGATGAATGAAAATGTTGATTAGCAATATTTTAAGGATCTCTCTATGGATGTTAAGCCAAACCTAGAGTCAAAGCTCTGATACCAATTGAAAAGTCACCTAGAGGGGGGTGAATAGGTGACAATGCTATCAAGGGGCAAATTAAAAATTTAAAGTTACAACAATCACAAGATGAATGCAAGCAAGTAAGTATGACAATATGATGAGGAGCAAGTAATAAGTGCAAGCAAAATAGAGTAAGGATTGCAAGAATGTAAACCAATCGCAAACACAAGGATATGTTATCGAGGTTCGAGCACCCAGCTCTACTCCCCGCCTTCCCAGAAGGATTCTAGCTACTTCCACTATCACAAAGAACAATTACAATGGAGTACCCAACTCCTACAATCTCAAGAACAAGTAATTTCCTTGGTAGTCAAAAGACCACAAACTCTCTCTTTCAAATATCTCTTCCCTTACAAAGGTCCTTAGAGAATATTGAGTAGGAATGAAGCTCTTGTTGTAAGTGAAGAAAAGAGAATTAAATCAGAGAGAATTTGAAAAACCCTTCAGAAAATCAGTGAGAAATTCAGCACAAAAACCAAGAAACAAGTCTCTCTGAAAGCCTTAAACTTTTGAATTTTCTAGTAATAAAATCTTGTCATAAATCTCTCCCTAAACACCCCTATTTATAGGAGAGGGCTAGGTTAAGAGATAAAATAAACTTAAGGCTAATTAATAATATTAGATTCAAAATAAATCTTTAAAACGAATTTTTAAACACAAAAGACAAAAATAAACAGCTCTTAAAATCTGCCCGTTACTGTTCAAACGGTCGGATCGGTCGACCGGGCCGGTCGACCGGTAGTACAAAAATTTGACCGTTACAGGCGAGCGGTCGACCGACCCAGTCGACCGATAAAACCTGTGAGCAAAAAATAATAGTCCGGTCGACCGCCGCGGTCGACCGACAGACGTGCACACGGATACGTGCATCTGCCAGGACTTCGGTCGACTGGTCCGGTCGACCGGACCAGACTGACACAAGACTCGGTCGACCGACCCGGTCGACCGGATCAGGTCAAAAAGTCAATTTAAAAAGAAAACAAAGAGGATTTTGATTTTAACAAAAATACTTTTGAACAGGGATTAGTATAAAACATAAATATATATCTGTAGGCAAAATCTTGTATGCAAAATATTTTTGTATAATTTATAAGAAATTATTTTGAATGAGCATGTGCGCAAAAACGTGTGTGATAGAGCTTCAAACCTATCCACTATTCTTTAACAAACTATAAACTGAAAAACAAATTACATGAAGACTTCTTGTGCTATCTTCAAGTCTTTGAGCCATCCAATGCCTTGCTAGTGCCTTCTCTTCTATGATCCTTCTTGATGTGCAATTTGCCTTCCTTACTTTGTGGAACTTAGAAGTTCTTGCAATAGCTAAGCGAATGGATTCTAAACATGGTACAAAACCTGAAACTCATCTTGATCAAATGATTAGTACCAAATAGCACTAATTTGGTTTGTCATCATCAAACATAAAACAATTGGAGAGTGTAACCTCTTGGGCCAACACAGAGCCATGCCCAATTTGCCAACAGGGTGAAGAAGGTCCCTGTAGCCGGGCAGTACAACTCAAAGATGGCGTAGAAGTTTCGCTACGCTCATCTGAAATGAGAAAAGATGGCGTATTAAATTCAAAGAGAAGTAGTGCCTTCTCTTTCATCCCGATCAGGCTTTTAAAGGCTGATGTTTGCCTAAATGTCGCCTCCTCGAAAGGAGCGCAGGCAGTCGTTTCAAATTAATTTAAAACGGCGCCTAAAGCGTCTTCCAAGAAGCGTTACTTCAGCCCCACTAAGGGCTAACTCCGCCATGAGTTCAGCGTCGACTTCATGCAACGTTTGAGTAACTTCGCCAAAAGTTGAACCTTAACCCCGCTGAAAGCTCGAACTTCGCAGAGAATTCATGCTAGCTTCGCTAGAAGCTCGTCCCTAATTCAGATAGGATTCTGTCTTTAACTTCACAGGAAATTTAGCTCCGTCGGTCCACTCCAGGTGTTCTTGGATCAAAAAGGAGGGAAACAAAGCAGATAAATAGCATACAATAAACTTTTATTAATTCAAAAGGGAAGATACATTGGAGCTACATCAAGGTGGTTCGTACAACCGAATCATTGCTCCAAAGGCATACAAGTGGTCCTATCTACTTCCAAGCCAAACTAACTGGACACAAAAGACCTTCCTCCTACACAAGGCTGTAATCCTTCGCATAATGGCAGGTTTTGCCATCAAGAAGCTAGATCTTCTTTGATGAAAATTGTAAAGGACCGTACCAGAAAGTCGGATCTTTTTTTGATGAAAATTGGCAAAGGAAGGATCCGAGACCTTACAGGTGACGTCCGCTTGCCCGAAGTGGATCATCTCAGATAAGCGACTACCAGCCCCTTCTCGAAGTTGATCATCTCGAATAAGCGACTGCAACCTCTTCTGGAATAATGCATTAGTTGCCCCAGTTTGTTCCTCCTGCTTAGGATTAAAGTTTCAACCAGAAGATCAAGAGGCAAGTCTCTCATCTCTTTCATCGAATCGAAAGACTGGCGAGCACAGTTCACTGCAATATAAACTGGAAACAAGTTAGCAGTAAATCAAAGGAAAATGCAAGCGTGATACGCTAAGTCAAGTTCCTTGGGCGAAGCAATTTATATCCGTCCAGTTGTGCTTTAAGGATGGATTTCAATTAACCAGAAGATAGCCTCGCTTGCACAGTGATGATGGGCTAGCTCAGCAAGAGCTAAGTCCTAACCTCGCCTATATGGCTAAGCCAGACTGATCCAGAGGGACACAGTCTTGACCCCACCTATATGGCAAGACTGGCTCAATCTTGAAGAGACTAAGTCCCAATTCTTGCCTATATGGCGAACTTAATAGGCAAGCATGCAATAATCTTTCTTTGATCAAGCGAAAATGATAGCTTCGTCGGGAAGCTGAGAAATAGGGCGGAAGCCCTTCTCTGCAAATCAGTCAGATACAAATGAAGAATAAGGAAATCAATCCCTGAGGTAGCTGATAAAGCTAAATTAAGGGAGATAAACTCCCTAAAGTCATTTGTCCATTGATAAAGTCTCTGGATGACCGAGACTCACCAGTTCTTAGCCGGTTAATGACCAGAGTGGGCACCCCCACTATTTCAGAGATCTGAGTATACTTCTCTGAACAACCAGGAGATATCATGAATAGATTACTTCTCTGCAGAGGACCTCAAGTGTCCTATTTATAGGTCTCATGGCCTGATCGCACCTCCGCTGTTTCAAGCTTAGAGGCGCGAGCGAATTTAAGGCATTTATTGAGCCTTAAGAAAGGAAATAGTCTCCCTCAGAATTGCACGAGGAAGCAATGATCTTCCTCGTTAATGCAAGAGAGGTTATTCTAACCTCGAAAAGAGGCAATCTTTCTCGTAACTAGCTGAAAGCAGTTAGCCTCGGGAAAGGAACGACATTCCAAGACCAATTTGAAGCGAATCTACTCCAGGAGGCTTGAACGCGAAGCCACCCAGACGCGAAGCTACCCAGAATCGTGAATCTATACGATTCCTTGGCGAACTTATTCCAATCCGAAAGCAGGATTAAAAGCGAAGCTGAACTCAACCACCATGGCGACGTTCGTCTTCACATACCATCAATCAAAGCAATTCAAAGTATTTCGAAGCCTGAACCATTCCATTGCAGACTTTCGAAAACTTTGAAGGGGGTCTTGTTGACACTCTAAAAAAGACAAGATTCCTGACTGGCCTGAGCAATATCTAAGCTTGTTGACATTTATAAAAGACAAGTGGCAGACAAGCTGACGACCAGTTTTTACCCGTCTCCGAGGGACAAATCAGCGACTTGGACTCTACTGATCCAGTGAAGCCGACAGTGAGCCCAGATTGTCTTTGGATAGACCTAAGCAGGTTTAGATGCTAAGTTAGCTCAACACTTAGCATCACATGAGCCCAAGGTGATAGCCTCACCTGAGAGGCTAAGTTTGTCCAACTTCGTCTTGAAGCCGTTCAAAGCTCTATCGGAGAGCTAACTTACAGCTTCGCCTAAAGTGCTCAGTTAACTCCGCCAGAGAGTTAGCTTCGCTCGAAGTCATACACGTAACCGCGCAGAAGGATGGTAGCGTCGCTACAGATGTTATCCAGCTCCGCTGAAGAGCTTTCTTCTGACTTCGCCAGATGCTCCTTCCAGCTCCGCTGCGAGCTCGATGCGGCAGCTCCGCTGCGGGTCTTTTATGGTCACTTTTGACCAATTAAATCTCCAGATGAGAAAATCTATTCAAGATCAAATCTAATCGAGATCAAATCTGAGATCAAATTTGGTACTTGTTTACCATAATCTCTTGACTCTCCTAAAACAAGTAAGAAGATCAAGTGAGATCTTTCAATTATTTGGAAAGAATCAAAACAGATCAGGAGATCGACACTGCCTACTATTCCTAGCTACGCAGAAGCTGATTCTAGCCTCCCAGTAAGGCTACTTTCTATATTTAAACATTGACTCAATCTATTTTCAGATTTTCAAAGACAATTATACCCTTGCTCTCCCTATAAATAGCCCACCAGAGGCATACGAACAGAAGGACACACACACGCACACAGGCAAAAGAGACACACAGAGAGAGACGGCTAAACAGAGATCTATTCTCTTGCTTCTAAGAATTCAGAGAATTCAGAGAACTGCTTCTGTAATCAGGGTGCTGATACCCTAAGATCTTCCTCCCTCTCAAGGAATCTTCGGAACAAGGCGAGAAGGATTCCCAAGTGGAGGCGGTTTTGAGAATTAACAAGAGGATTATACCAACTTTCTGTTCTCTGATTCCCGAACCAGGCGAGAAGGGAATCCCATCGACCGCATCGTCAAAGGGACAAAGTGTCGCACGCTGACTAGACTCCTATCGGCACACTTCTCCAGAATCTCAGAGGAGATCTACTTGTAATCTTTTAGAATACTTGTAATTTAGCTCCTCGACTATTATTTTGTAAGTTTTCCCCTTTACAAAATCAATGGAAAATAGTATAATAGATAGTAGCCCGACAAATTCCAACATTTACCATGAGAATATACACCATGGAATACACCCATACTTTTATTAACCAAACATAAATAATTTTTCTTATTTAGTAACTTTGTTGTGTTGGAGAGAAAGGAGGATGGTTGGAAAGTGTGCGATGAGGTGGAGGAGGATTAGATGCCTAGAAAGAGAAATGGTGAGGTGGCTTCTCAAATTAATATGGATGTCATATGGTTATGCATAGTTCAACAAGGAAACCCCTTACACATAAGTATTGAGTTGTGTATAATCAAGTAAAGAGAATAACACATTTACACATGTAAGACTTAATGATTGTGCAATATGATTGCCCCATAAGATAATGAAACTATTGAGTATGTATTCTTTTCACTTGACACACACCGATATATGAATGACTTGTGAGTGTAACTCTTTACGTCTTACGAAGCACATAATAAACAATTAACTACATATGTATGCTACTTGGAGGAAGGGGCCAGGCGGGAGCCGGTAGGAGGGGAATATGGAGATGAAATCAATATGTATACACACAGACACACACCACACACACACACACACACACACGTACACATGTATACATATCTTATATGGAGGAAGGGGTCGGGCGGGAGCCGGTAGGAGGAAAAGATGAAGATTTAATCATTATATGTATATAGGTATCTTATATGGAGAGGGACCGGGTGGAAGCCGGTAGGAGGGGGAAGACGGGGATTTAACTATATATGTTTAAACATATGCTAAATGGAGGAAGGGGCGGGACGGGAGCTGGTAGGAGGGGGAAGACGGTGAATTGAATCTAGATTCCACAATATTGTATAAATACTTCACCTAATGCGAACTGTCAAGCATTGTTTCACCTTGGTATTGTATGTTAAACCAAGAATATTACGACTAAATAAAGTTATTAACCGGTTGGTGTAGATGTATATGTATACGCATATTCGCATGCACATGCATATAGTGAACTCATTTTGCAATAGTATATAGAATGATAAAACTCATAGTAGTTGAGACATCTAGATCATTATTTATGGAGTCTAAGATAAAACAAATTAAGGAAGAAGTTACATCACATATTAGTCATTTAAAATGCAAACACCCTTCCTAGATGTATTGACTTATGAAGTCCTATACTAGCAAATCTTTAGCATGGTTACTCATCGAGCAATCGAGCTCATTTTATTTTCTTTCCACCTATTTTAGGTTTGGACAAGGGTAAGAGACCAGGTTAGCTCAATGGATTTAGCAATGAGAGGAACAACAAACCTTCCGCATTATGTTTCCTTTTTGCTTGCTATCTTTGCATGCATGCTTATTTGCTACCGTTCTAACTTTTGCGTAAGGAACTTATTGTATGTATCTTGTCTTAGGTGATACATTTTAAACTAGGAACTTAAGGTATAAGTAATATTTAGGGAATCTAGACTGGGAGGTTCGTCTGGGTGGCATGATGTATGGAATTGAAACTGCTGATGTTATGAATCACAAGTTTGCCTTAGTGGGGGCATGATGTGGATGTATGTAAAAAGAAGTGTGAATTCTGGTTATGAAGCATATATTTGCATCCGTTGTTAAGAAGCTGTATGGGCTGAAATTTGTTGATTGAGATAAGTAGGCCGTTGTGAGCCGAAAGCAATGTCTTGTATCATGAGAAAATGAAAATTTAGGGAGGTGCTGCCAAAATTTTTAAAAATAAAGAGAACTTAAATTTTTGGAGTCATTAGTCAAATCATATGTTATATACCTGAGACCGTTACACTAATGGTCTAGATGTCAATGATATCCTTGATTGATTTGAAAGAGAACTTGATTTGTTTTCCAAGTTGGAACGCATCCCAAATGCGGTTCTTTTCAAACTTCAAGTAAGGAATACCTTTACCGATTCCTTAGAGTTAATTCTGGGTAGAGGATCAAAAGATTCATGGCCTAATCTTCTATGCCATAACAAAAAATTCTCATTGAAAGCATTTTAACATGTAGCATTGCAATCTAAATTTAATATATCAATAATATATGCATTATTTTCACGAAATCTGGAAAGAATATAGGCTTCGGTTTTACCATCTAAAACATTGAAAGAAGAATCATCAAAAAAACTCGATCACATAGTTGACTAATACTCAAGAGGTTATGTTTAAGTCCCTCAACTAAAACAACATTTTCAATCAATGGAGATGAACCAATTTAATGTTACCTATACCGATAAAGTTCCCTTTGAATCATCTCCGAAGGTGATGGTGCCACCTTCATGGTACCTTTATAGGGTTGCAAAATTAGTGATGACCCAAGTCATGTGTCTTGAGCAACCGCTATCAAGATACCACCCCCGCTCCCTACATCTTGGAGCCTTGGTGTGTACCTAAATCAAATAATGAAGTTGTTGATTTTGGTACCTATATTTTCTTGGTTCTATGGCGTTAGTACTTCGAACCCAAATATGATTATTAGAAGCATTTATACGATCAAAATAAAATTTAGCTAAGTGGCCCTTTCGGCCACAATAAGTACATGAATAAACTCTACCATACATGTATGCATGATGTGTATGATGAGCATATGACACATGAGCATGCTTAGTGTGTGATTTAGAAGTGTGAGCATGTGTAGTATGAATGTGTTCCTTTGAAGAATTTTTCTTAGAAAATATGGCCTCTAATTTAGCTTTATCAAACTCACATTTCTTTAAAACATTTCCCAAGTGTTGTGATTTTAGTTTTTAAAGTAGAAATTTCATTTTTATCAATCATGGAAAACTTTCCTTCACATGAAATCTTGTATGCATCAAAATCTTTTTGTGTGGATAAAAGAGCGAAAGATAAATCATCCTTTTCTTTAGAAGAGTGATAATTTTTTTTGAAGAACTTCATTTTTCTTTTTCATTTTTAGAATTTTTTAAAAAAAATCATAATTATTTGAAAGTTCTACAAATGCATCTCCTAATTCACCCATAGTTAAATCACAATCATCAAGGGATGGTTCAGAAGTTACCTTAGGTTTCTTCTATTATTTGCCATGAAATACCGTTTGTCGTATCCACCTCCTCTTCGGATTCACTTTCTGAATCCCATGTAGCTTTGAGAACTTTCTTCTTAAGATGCTTGTTTTTGATATCTGGACATTCGGTAATGATATATCTTGGTTCCAACAGTTGAAACAGATGATTTTCTTTTCCTCCTTTTCTTGCCATCGTCTCCTATTGTTGATCTTTGTCTTATTGTACATCCTCCTTACATTTCATACAAGGAGGGAAAGATCTTCATCTTCTTCTTCTTCATCATCGTTGGAGATGGTGGGAGTAGACTTGAAGGTAATTGTCTTCTTCTTTTGTGGTGCCGTTTCTTCTTTAGCCTTCCTCTCCATCTCATGGGTCTTAAGGTTGCCGATAAGACCGATGAGTTCTATCTCTTCTTTGTCATTTAACTCTTTCAATGAAGTATCTTTCACTTCCTATGAGGGTGGAAGTGCACAAATGACCTACCAGAATTTATGATCATTGTCAATAGCATCACCTAAAAAAGTAAGACCATTAGTTATTTTAGCAAATTTTGTAACCATATCATTTATGGACTCATTTTCATGCATAGTAAAGTTTTCATATTAGGAATGCAAGAGATCAGTTTTAGCCCTCTTGACTTGTGATATTCCCTCATGAGTGACCACTAGGGGTGACTAAATCTCATAGGCGTATTTGCAATGAATGACCCTAGTTATATCATCATCATTCAAGCCTTGAAGCAATGCATAGTATGCCTTTGCATTAGCATCAAACTCCTTGGTGGCAATATCGGACCAAGCGTCCTCATCACCAGTGGGTACACTAAAGGGTTTAGTCATTGCCTTTTCAACCCAGTTTCCTAGGGATAACAAAAAACACGATCATCTTAACCTTCCATATGGGAAAGTTAAGGCCATCAAACTTGGGAGGGGTCTCAATACCTTCGACCATTTTTATTATAGTGGATGAGAATGAAGATGTCAACGAAATGATAAGCAATTAGGATCTCTCTAAGGTTGTTAAGCCAAATTTAGAGACCAAGGCTCTGATACCATTTAAATTACACCTAGAGGGAGGGTGAATAGGTGTATAGCTAATCAAATAAAAATACTAGATAATTTAATATAAAATAATGCAATCAATCACTCAAAATAAAACTTGAAGCCAGATTCCCCATGAAGGGCTCTGAACTTCTCCTCGTGATTCCTTTAAATAAAAGTTGAGTTGCTCAATTGTTATCTTGTTGAGATGAGTATTGATCGATAAGAATAACTGAATGATAAACAAGTAAATAGAGACAATAAAGCAATCGCAAACAAAAAGATTTGTTCCGAGGTTCGAGCCACTGCTCTACGTCCTCGCCTTCACCATCGTGAAGAATTTCACTATCTTCTATTGGATCCTCCACAAAGGGACCTTACAATAAGAAATTACAACCATTTAGAGTACACAATTCCCCAACTCAATCCTCTACACCAGAGGCAGCTCAAAGCCAATTGAGATAGCAAGCTCTCTGGGTGATCAAGAGAACACAAACACTCTCTTTGCAACTCTCTTACAATAACCCTATAGAGTAAAATGTAAAGTTGAAGCTCAAGGATGTAAGTGAGAGTGAAAATCAGAAAAGAAACCCTTTAGAGTAATTTGTAAACTTGAAGCTTAAGGATGTAAGTGAGAGTGAAAATCAGAAAGAGAGATTTAAGAGTAGAAAAACTCAATTAAAACTTTGAAAATAAGAGCACAAAAGAAAAGTTGAAACTTTTTCTCTTTAAAAGCAAAAACTAGATTTTCAATAGAATTTGTTATTGTGTAATATTCAATCCCAATGACCCTTTATATAGGTTTTCAAAAAACACCTTTAGAATAGTTTTATCAGGTCTAAAAAGGAAGAAATTGACCTAAAAATTCAACTTTTCATGTTTTAAAAGAAACATATTTAAAAGAGGTAGCCGTTACTGCCAATCTGGTAGTCTGTCAGTCGATCGGCCGGTCGACCAACCATTCAAACACTTTGACCGTTGGCTCTTGGTCGACCGTTTGGTCGACTGTGTTTAACCGAAACCAAACTAGTTACAGTCGGTCGACCGCTCGGTTGACCGCAATAAGGGACTGGTCGACCGATCGGTCGACCAGGAATGTGTACAACATGCTCACCCCAATTGTGGGAGGTTCGGTTGATTGTGCGGTCGACCATTCTGGCTTGTAATAGGCACGGTCGACCGCCCAGTCGACCGTGCCTAGGCCAAAATTTGGGTCATATATTTTGAAGATAAAGAAAATTTTCAAATAATTTTTGTTTGAATTTTGGAAGAGAGAAGATATGTATAGCCATGAGATACAAGTTCTAAACTAAGATAAAAATTTCTAAGAAAAATGTGGAACAAGTATCAAAACCAAACATGTCAAAACTATACTTTTGAAAACGTGCACTTTTGTGTGTGTGTATATATCTTTGAGTCTCAAATCTATATTCTACTCTTTAACAAACTAGTTTTTTATATGGTTCTAATTGACTACAAGAATCTTCAAGCGGGCTTCTCTTATAGTGACGTTTGAGCGACGCAGAGTACTTTGAGCTATGATCACATTCTTGAGTACCCTTGAGCCATCAACACTTTCCTTTAGAGGAAGAGACCTGTTAGATCTTCTTGAACCCTGTTAGATCTTTTTTGAACCTAAAATACACTCTTGAACTTGATAAGTACCAAATAACATCATATACTTTGTTATCATCAAACACAAAACCGGGGATTATAACCTTTGGGCCAACAAATGATCGGCTTTAATGCAAAAATTTCTCTGTGTCTCTAGATCTGAACGTTCAAGAATAAATTCTGCAGCGGTTTGCTATAAATACAATTAATTAGTCAAATTAAAAGGGAAAATAAAAATAATCTCACTCGCGCAGCGCACGTACATGCACCGCGTTGCGGCGTGCACCGGTGCTGGCGTAGCGCGCATGTGTGGTGTATCGACCAGTAGCAATTAATTCATAATAATAAAAAGAAAAAAGATTGGTATTTAATACCTATCATTCCTACATCCCATCCAATGTGGGACTAAAGAAATGGGCTAAAGTAACCACTGTAGGAAAATTCAAGTTTTTCTCTTGGTTGGCACACTCAACACCAACAGAAATCTGATGAGAAACTATGAGGAAATGGTAGGCGGCCATGAAATCCGATAAGAAACTATGAGGAATAGAATAATTTTTAGGGTTTTTATGGGGTTTTGAGGTATGAGAAATCTTAGAACTATCAGGTTAGTGGAGTTTGAAGAAATAGAAATTCCAGAGAGAGAGGGGGGGAAGGGCCAAGAGAGAGAGGAAAGATGAAGTAGAGAGAGGGTTGAGGTTCTAAGAGAATGAGAGAGAGGAGAGATCGATGTAAGAGATTCAGAGAAAGAGATTGGGCGAATTTTTTCTGAGAAAGTTCGAGGGCAGAGAGAAAACAAATTATAAGGAAAAATAAGTCGTAGGATAAAGAGGGAGAATTATGCATGTGTTAATTTTAAAATTATTTTAAATTTTTAAAAAATAAATGATAGGGAAAATAAGTGAGAACAAAGAAGAGGAGGGAGACAGAAACTATGCACATGTTTTGTATTATTTGCTTTTAATAGTAGTTGTAAATTATAAATTATTCTTATTTGAAAATGTTGAAAATATTCTCTCCAAAAATATGTATTAAACAAATTCATTTAGACAATTTTATTGCATAGTATTTAAAATTAAATTAAGTTTAGAAATCACCTGCTTAAGGAGTTAGGTCAAGTAAACGCTGCCCTTCGAAATCTGATTTCGGCCCTCGTGCGTGATCTTAAGACATCATAGATGTAGTGGTGAATCCCTAGTAGACGATACTGAGCAGCGCACAAGTGACCCAGCCTCATGACCCGAATAGCTCTTCAAATTATCCATGTAGTATAATATATATAGAGAAAATTTTTGTTGGGTGAGAGAGAGAGAGAGGATTCTACATGTCAATGCAAGGAGTTCATCCCTTTTTATAGGGAGAGAATTTCTTATATGCATAATGATATGCAATAAAGCATATAACAGTTACACACATAATGTGGCATATAAATGTATGTAATAAAGCATCTAACTGTTACTCACATAGTATGAAGTATAAAGGAACACAATAAATCATCCCACCATTACACACATAATGTGGGACATAATGATGTACAATAAAGTATCCAGTCATTACTCTCTAATTGTAATGTAGCACATAAATGTTAGAAATAAAAGAACAAATAAATCCCTTTTTTTTTTTTTCTAAACTCATTCTTTTTTCAATAGGAAATTAAAACAATATTTCCAACAATCTCTCCATAAAAAATTGAGTTTCGAATAATAGAACAAGAAACAAAACATATGTATATCATATGTATATATGTATATATAAGTTGGACAATCTATTCGGCCTAGGTAGCTTTCAGTTTTGACCTAAACTTAGTGACATCTTGTTGCAATCTGAAGGATATAATGGACTACGCTTTAAATTAGGCCCTTTTACTAGATATTAACAAAAGCACACACAATATAAGTTATTCATTGGGTCAAGCAGGTTGAAAAATTAATGGTCATGCTCTTTAGTACTGCATCATGAGAGTTAATAGTGATTCGCCTCATGTCCCATAACCGTAGCCTTCACGATTCCTCTCATATAAGTAAGTTCTCCAATGGTGCCTGCATTGATAATGACCCCTTCACAAATTGTGCATTGGACTTATTAAGAGTATAACTTATTCTATCCGGTCATAATATATGAGCACTATCATCATAGGAATGAGGCAGTAACTATAATAAAGCAAATCATAAATACATTTAGTGCTACAAATATGAGCGTTATCTCCAAGGTGAGTACTCAACAAGAGAATCACAAGTTCAGTTTGTTTTTACCACATTGAACCTTCTTCAAGAGAACAACTCGTCAATCCAAAGGTTAGGTTCTCACTGTCAGTGATCTCCTCTATGGAGTTAACCCCATCCCCTTGATGATTCTAAGACTACTCTCCTAGATAAACCTTTTATCAAAATGAACTCTATAAGGTCCAAGGTCATATTATAGCTTAGAAGCTTTTTTCTTTTGTATACATTTTATTTTTATGCAAAAATTGCTCATCTAATGTGAAGACCCCCATTGGGAGAAATACAACAAGCAAGAAAATATTATTTTACTTTAACATACTGACAATAATATGTTACTTCATGCATGTAGTTGATCAAACTAGTCATATGATGAAATATCAAGATTTTTTAATATGCTATGAACTAGAAATGTATTCACAAGCATATATGTCATCCTCACCTTATCAAAACAATGATGATGCCAAAGATTGTTGCATTTATATTATTGGAATGGCTGCATATTGGTTCCTTTCCTAACAATAAATCATCATAATTTGCTTTACCATTTATTTTTCTAATAGTATCAATTTTCATTTTTGTACAAATCCTCATTGCCTCAATTTATGACTAGAATATAGAATTTCAACTTAATTTATCTATACATGCAACATGTTCGAATCTTAGCAAATAATACATCCATTAAGGGCCTTAAGCTTGAGCATAATGCTTGAGCATTTATATAATATGAAATAAATATCAATTTCTCTTTTATAATCAATATACAAAGGAAAATATATTTTTTACACATCTCAAATTATTTATAAAATAATGAAAAGTCTATCTCATCACGTGTATGAAAGTCATAACAGAAGTTAATTTATACCTCTTGGGTGGATGTTAGATTAATCAAGATGGTCAAATTTTCAATGAAAGTACAAGTTAGATATAACTTACCTAATTGAAGAAGAAACTAAGTAAATCACATATCATCTCTTATGGAGTTGGAGTTCAATTCTATATTTTCATAAAAATTCTACAAAGAAATCTGAAAATGATTGTGAGTAAAATATGACAAAAGGCAATCTCTTTGAATTAATCTCTAAAGATGTATACAATTAATGATAATCAAATAATATCCTCTTTCTAAAAGAGGACATAAAGAATTCCCATTAGTACAAGATTTAATTGGACATTAATAATATAAGGTCGCATCAAATAGCAATAAGTGCAATCAAATATGTGACTATTATATCATTAAGCTTCTTTATGATGATAATTGATTGAATAAGTAAATGAAATTATTTTAGTACAAATGGTTATTGGGTTCGGAGGAGTCAATCAAGCAGCTGCACGCCAATCACACCTTGATCAGTGTTCCAATGCTGAGTCAATCACGAACCAATATGACACAGACCAATATGAAGAGAGGAAATAAACAATTTTAATGAGGCTCGGTAATATGCCTACGTCCTCGATGCAGAAGGAAGAAATTCTTATTTAAACAACTGAGTTATAAGGGTTACAAATTGATCCGAAGATCCAATTGAGAATCTACGCACTTGGCCGTAGAATTCTCTCAAATAAACTAACCCTAGAACTCTCTAATACAATACACCTCTCTTAAAAGGTTTCTCTCAATAGGAACAATACTCCTCTTTATATAGGTAGAGATCCCATGAAAAAAAGGAAACCAAAAGCTTTGCATTCAGATCAGAAACAAACTCAGGGTCCAACTCGGATATGCCCAGAAACATATGCCTGTCGACAGTCATAAGTGGCCTATCGACAGACTGAGCCAGGCAAATCTCTTGAGAAATGCCTGTTAACAGCCATGGGGGTCCTGTCGACATACTGAGCAATGCCTATTGACAGCCAGGGAGGCATGTTGACAGACTGACTAATCTGCTACTTTCTGTTGTCGTCTCCCGTGTCTGTTATCAATAGCTATAGGGGCCTATTGACAGCTGCCTGCAACTACCTCTTTCTTCTGCTTTCCACTGTGCACCCCATGCATGTCGAACACCAGTATCTCTGCTCTATTTTCATTTTCTTCCTACAATTCTTCACCTTGATGAAGATTTCTCAAATCTGAGCCGAATACAACGAACCAACCAATTTCAACTCATCCAACCGACTACGCCATTACGGCTGCCTACGTACCCATATCCATCGGGATCAAGCCATATATAGTTCATCCAAACGAGCTCCAAAAAGCTCAGCCATCAACTGATATCAAATCTGCAGCTGAGTCATATGGATCTCCTTACCAATAGCGTCATGGAGAATAACAGTCTTCAACTTGAGCTGATCTAGCTTATCAACTTGAGATTCACGCTTTCTTATAATTCACTGTTGTGGATTCTTCTTGGTTCCTCTCGCTGCACTCAAATCGACTTGTTCAGTACTGACATGGCTACACAATGTCCACCCACTGTCACATCTGGTGAGATCCCAACTAATATCGAACCAGCTGGAGATGGTCGAGTAGCATCATCCCCCACCCGTTGCGATACATCTTGGTCTTTATCCTCCCCAACTGCTAAGAGATGGTAGACTTCAACAATGAAGTCTCATCAAATTTGACATATCTGCTTAACACGATCTTTTTGTTTTCAGAGTTCCATAGCTTATAGTCTTTCATATTCCTTTTGACCCAAAAACACAAACTTCTTTCCTTATGGTTTCAACTTATCATCTTTAACATTGAAATAGGCTGGACATCCAAATACCCGCAACAAACCATAGTCTTGAGCAACTCCGCCTGACCAAATATCCAATGGAGTTTTACATCTTATCGTAGTTGACGAAAAATAATTCCTGAGATGGCTAGCATATACCAACGCTTTAGCCCAAAATGATTTGTCTAATGATGCATTGACAATAAATACTAAACCTTCTCTAGTAAGGAAAATCCATCTCTTTAGCCATCCCATGACTACCAACTGTGAAGTGAATACCAATACTATTATTCTGATCAAATTGCAGAAATTGATCCTTGTACTCCTCAACATGATCAAATTGGAGCACCTTGATCTTTCTGCTAGCCTAATTGTCCATCAACTTCTTCTACTTCATGATCAAATCTAGGACTCCAAACCTTTGTTTTATAGGGTATACCCTACAATGCCTAGATGAATCATCAACTAAAGAGACAAAATACCAATGGCTTCCAAGTGATGCAGTCTTAGTAGACCCCAAATATCAACATGAACACAATCAAGAAGACCTCCCAAATGGTGACTTGCAAAGCTAAATTCATCTTTGTCTTTTTGTCCAGAACACATTGTTCATCAAATTTCAAGTTGCAGGACAACACACCTTCCAATATTCTTTGTGTCCCCAAAGCTTGCAAGGAATCCATATCAAGTGGTCTGAGCCTCATTTGTCATAACTTAGTAGAGTCATCTTTCAAATGTTCTGAAGCCGTCAACTTTTTAATAACTGCACTACTCTTCAAGTAGTATAAGTTGTTGCGTCGAATGCCCTTCAGAAACACAATGAGCCATTGGACATCTTGAGAATGTCTTCTCCAAGAGTCCCGCTCAGGCCCTGCGCCTCCAAAGCTCCAACTGACATAAAATTCTTCTTCAACTGAGGAACGTATCTCGCATCCTTCAACTCTATCATCATCCCATCAAACAATTTGATGCAGACTGTACCCATCCCTTCAATATGGCATGTCTATTCGTCGCCGAATGTCACCAAGCTTCTTCTAGTTTTCTAAAACTAGCAAACCACTCCCGTTTGGGAGAAACGTGATAGATAGCACCCATATCCAAAATTCACTCAGATTCCTCTGAATAGTAAATAGTAAGG
Organism: Agave tequilana; assembly: GCA_038442645.1. NCBI lineage: Eukaryota > Viridiplantae > Streptophyta > Magnoliopsida > Asparagales > Asparagaceae > Agave > Agave tequilana. Next base: position 188,030 of record JAVJIF010005139.1, on the reverse strand, counting down.
GTAGTGATTGCGAATGAGAATACCGATGAGTCTGAGTCGCTCCACTTGCTTGTGAAGTACCACAATCCTGTGTACTAACCACATGTGTGAGATTTGTCTCAGACTTTGACTCCTTTTTTACTTGATCTTTGGACAATCAATTTTTCAGTGTCCTACTTTTTTACAGTAAGCACACTGATTCTTCTTCAAATCTTCACGACCACCAGTTTTGGACTTACCAACATCTCTCTTGCCCTTCCTATTTTTCGTGCCATCATACTTCACCACATCGATCTTTGATTGGTTAATATTCACAGTCTTTACCACAGACTGATTAACTCTGGCTATATCTCTTCCAGAACATCCAACTACTATGTGAAAGACAACGGGAATAGATCCAAACTTAGATAAAGACGGAACCTTTATCTCAAAGTGAAACTCTAGATGAGTATTTGAAACGATATACTCCGCCCAATTCGATCCCAATGAATAATCCAACATTGTTCTGAGATCGACACACGATCCCACGAACAGACCAACGTCGCTCCGAGATCAACACACGATCTCCGCTGAACAAACCACGATTTTTCTTGAAATCGACACACGATCCCAACCGAACCTGGGATGCTCTGATACCACTTGTTGGGTCCGGAGGAGTCAATCAAATAGTTAAACGCCAATCACACCTTGATCAGCGTTCCAATGCCGAGTCAATCACGAACTAATATGACACAAACCAATATGAAGAGAGAAAACATACAATTTTAACGAGGTACGGTAATGTGACTACATCTTCGGTTCAGAAGGGAGAAGATCTTATTGAAACAGCTGAGTTACAAGAATTACAAATTGATCCGAAAATCCAAATTGAGAATCTTCTCACTTGACCGTAGAATTCTCTCAAACAAACTAACCCTAAAACTCTCCAATACAATGCACTTCTCTTAAAATGTTTCCCTTAATGGGGACAATACTCCTATTTATATAGGCAGAGATCTCACGAAGAAAAGAAAACCAAAAGTTCTGAATTCGGATCAGAAACAAACTCAGAGTCCAAGTCGGATACGCCCAAAAACATATGCATGTCGACAGCCATAAGTGGCATGTCGACAGACTGTGCCAGGCCAATCTCTCGGGATAAGCCTGTCGACAGGTATGGGGGCACCGGGGGAGGGGGGGGGGGGTAGGTGGGGCGTTGTCGACGGACTGAATAATTGCTGCTCTCTGTTGATGTCTCCCTGTGTCTGCAGTCGACAGCCATGGGGGGGTTGTCAACAGCTGCGTGCAACTTCTCCTTTCTTCTGCTTTTCACTGTGCACCTCCGTGCATGTTGAACACCAGTATCTCTGCTCTATTTTCATCTTCTTCCTACAGTGATGAGAATAATCCAGTGTACTATTCTAGCAAGTCAAAATTCGATACTCTTGCAGATATAGAATTATGACCAAAATAATAATAGCATGCAATAAAATTTAAAGCAAATTTTAAACAAAACGCTGGTACTTAAGACTAGCAAAATCAAATCAGATAGATAAAAATTACTGGTTTGGCTCTTCAATGGAGAGCAAGGTTATCAGGTTGGTTAAATAGTAACAACTCTAATTTAGGTGCTATCAGCGAGTAGATAGGATAAGTAAAATTAATCAAGGCTTTGCAAGATATGTTTATAAAATAATTAGTGTATAGTTGAAATCAAAAGAAAATACACAAGTAGAAAATTTAACTAACACATAGTATGATAACAAGGGGATATATAGATGCATGGAAGCTGTCAAGAGTGTGTGAGTAGCTTGGGCTTGGCAAGACGAGCTTTGTCCAAGCTTGTTAATTCATTGGACCTTGCATCTTTTGAGTCATTGTGTTGCATGTGCAATGGTGAATGTCACTGATCTCGAACAAAAGTTTAGAGAAATATTGAGAGAACTAAGACACGCAAGCAACGTGACATGAAGTAATTTATAAGAGGACCACAGTTTTAATATATTTTAGTTGGGAGATTGTCTACCTCACAAGAAGATTAATGGGTAAGAAAAATTAACATCAGTAATAATCATAAAGAACAACTAAGCCATTTGTCCCAAGTATTTGGGGTAGGCTACATGAATCAAAAGAGAATTATGCCGGATCGGGCACATGGATCAGCTTTCTCCACTCATTCCTATCGAGCAATATGCCTTCACTAAGATCTTTAGCTTCTATATCTTGTCTTATCTCCATCCATGTTTTCTTCGGTCTCCCCCGCGCTCTTTTAACTTGCCCTAATTTGATACGCTCTACTCGTCGAACTGGCGCATTTGTAGGTCTGCGTTGCACATGACGAAAAAATCGTAGGCGGTTTTCTCTCATCTTCTCTTCTATAGAGGCTACGCCTATCTAACTTGTAGTTAGTTAAACTTTCTAACTTGTAGTTGGAAAAGCCTATTGACCCAAACATAAAGGTAGTTAAACTTTCTAACCAGTAATAAGCATAAAGGTATAATAAATTTGTGACTTGTACTTGATCAAACAGGGATAATAAGATCTATGTAGGATATAAGGCCTATGAAATCTTTTGCCAAAATTAAAATAGGAAAAGACTTTTTTTAAGGGAAAATGGTTTTAGGCCCTTGATGTGAAACTTTCACGGGAGAAAGTCCCCAAAGTTTGCAACGAAGTGGGAAAGCCTATTGACCCAATTGCTTTGTTTGCAGATCCCTTTCCTCATCACATTGTATATTTTATTTTCATATTGCCTCTATTGCCCTTATTTAGCTGGCTCTATGTGATGTGTTGTCTTTTTGTCTTTTTGTTCTTTTCATAGAAGATGAGAATGATGACAGTGACATAAAGGCTATTTTTTTGTTCACTCTTTCATATATCTTTTCACCTCATGTTGGTCATTTTTTTGCATTGATAGATTTTTTTACATCGATAATTTTTTTGAAATGTTTATTATAAATTAGTTCACTAATTTATTTTGTTTAATATTCTGTCCGCCTTCTCAAAACATTTATCCTCCTCATGTTTGACATTTTTTTGCATTGATAATTTTTTGGAATGTTTATTATAATCTAGTTCATTAATTAATTATGTTTAATATTCTGTCCTTTTTGTCCACCTTCTCAAAATATTTGTCCACCTTGTCAAATATTATGTACACTTTCACTAATTATTTGTCCACTTATTCTAATATTTTGTCTACCTTAATAAAGTTGGACACAAAAAAAACATAGACAGTAAAAAAAGTAGATAGAAGTTGAGTGAGGTCGATAGAAACTCTATTTTACATTTAATTTTCAATTTTGTCCTTTTGCTCTTTTGTCCTTTTCATAGAACATGAGATTGGTGATAGTGGCTTGAAAGATATATTTTTGTTCACTCTTTCATATTTCTGTCCATCTCATGTTGGACAATTTTTTGTATTGATAAACTTTTTACAAAGATAAATTTTAAGAATGTTTATTATAATCTAGTTCACCAATTTATTTTGTTTAATATTTTGTCTACTTTGTCCAACTTCTCAAAATATTTGTTCACATTTTTAAATATTCTGTCCACCTTGTCAAATATTCTGTCCACTTTCACTGCTTTTTTGTCCACTGATTCTAATATTTTGTCTACCTACTATAGAAATTTATAAAATTAGATAGAAATTGACAAATCTAGATAATAAAAAAAGGAAAAAATAGACAGAAATATAAAATGTAAATAGAAGTTGAGTAAGGTCGATAGAAATCTTATTTTATATTTAATTATTTTGTTCACTTTTTCTAATATTTTGTCTACTAGAAATTTATAAAATTAGATAGAAATTGATGAAGGTGGAAAAAAGAATGAAAGATCGACAAAAATATTAAAAAGATGACAGAAGTTGAATAAGATTGACATAAAGAGAGAAAATTGTCTTTGACTCCTTGTGAAAAGATGTTCATGTAAGAAAATTCTTAAAGAATTAAAAAAACTTTTCTAAAGTAGGTAGACAAAACATTAGAATAAGTTGACAAAATATTAGAGAGAGTGGGGACAGAATATTTGACAAGGTGGACAGCGTATTTAGCAAGGTGGAAAAAATATTTAAGAAGGTGGACAATTACTTTGAGAAGGTGGACAAAAGTTTGGAGAACGTATACATAATATTAGAAGTATACAAAATTTATAAGTTAAAGATAAATAAATAAATATTTTTGTATTATGTATAATTTTCTAATTATAAATAAATTGCTAATGGTAAATCTCTGGGGAATAAATTTAATGCGCATTTAACATCCATTGAAGGTGGACAGAAATATAGCATCCTTGTAAAAACAAAAATGGACAGAAATATAGCATCCTTGTTAAAAAAAATTATCTCTGAAGAAATTGTCAATGCAAAAAAAATTATCCACCTTGAGGAGGACAGAAATTAGAAGAGAGTTGAAAAAAATAGAGACTCCAAGCCGGCCCACACGCCTAGCGCGTGACGAGCATTAAATGCACGTCATGTTGGCCACTCAAATCAACTCAGACAAGACATCTAATCAAGGGCAACATGTGTGTTAAAATAATTTGAGTGGGGACAGGGACCTGCACAAGTGCAGCTATTTAAACCCAAATGAGTGATAAGTAGCTCCAAAAAATAAGTTAAGATTTTCTTAAACTGTTTTACCATCAAATGAAAAGTTCAAAATATAGAATTAACTTTCAAATATTACAATTTTATCACAAAAATTAGTTAATATACCTATGTAATTAGTAAGTACACCCAATCTATGACCTTAATTCTTTTTTGACTTCAAAACTCTGTTTGTTAGTCAACCCATAAATCTTAAAAATTTTAGACTCATTCCCTTAAAAAAAAAAAAAATTAGACTCAAATTAGACTCATCCATCTCGCATCACACAGCCAACCATACATATACACACACAATATCACTACCAAGCTTTACAGTTGCTGCTTTCAAGCTTTACAGTTGCTGCTTTCAAGCTTTACCTGTGAATTGAGACAAATTTACGAAATATATTTCATCTTATAATTAATTTTCAAGTACATTGTTGCTTCCTACAGGTGCAAATTTGATGTTGATGAATTGACTTGAGTACTTGTTGTCTCATTTTGATTTTTCAAATGAGGGAGAGGAGATTAATTGAGGAAAAATGTAGATGGTTGTTTTTCTATCTGGGCAGCTGCTGATCTGCTAGTTCTTTTTCTGGCCTAGGTGCACGATAACCTGCACTTGGATGGAGAGAGACAAAAGGGAAAATGAAATTTGAAAGAAAGAAAGGCATCATTACTACATCACTACTCTATTCGAGATCAAAGCCTCAAACTTGTTCCAATTAAGAACTTGCTAAAGCTAAACAACATAAAATTAGTTTGGACAAAATACAAGTATGATCCGAGCGCTTCAATTATGTTTTCTCGGACTCTCTTGAAACTAGGTTATAATGTAATCAAGACTAACTGGGGTTTGAGATGAGAAAAAAGAGGGGAAGGGGATTTCAAATTAAGGGGTATAACTGAATTTTTACAGTTAAATTAAGTGTGTAGAATATAAGGATATTTATGGTAATTTGAGAAGGCTGTATTTACTAATTTACTGGATCTACAAATTAATGGGTCTACTTATCACTTATTTGGGTTTAAATTGTTGGAATATGAAGAATATATATATGTGAATCTTTGAATTGAATTACGGCGAGATCCGTTGATCGAATCAATTGGATGATGGTTGGAGTGTGTTCTCCTTCCAATGGGGATGAACGTGGTATATTCACATGTTCAATTCCGACTTCGAATGAATGAGATATTCAAGTCTAAAGATTGCCTAATTCAAAACCAAAATGGGGCTAAAGGTAGCTAAAGGCATTTAGTCCCACATTGGCCATGCGATGGAAGTTCGTAGTGTTTATATAGAGAAAATTGAGAACAAGGGCGTGCCCTTTGGGTACTTGGAGTTTTCGCGCGCGACTGGGAGGGAACCATCCCCGCACATGCGCGCGCCGCCGCTAGCAGCGACCGGCGGTGCTCGAGCTCGGGTTCGGATTCTCTACCCGGCCTGCTTCTTTTTGAATCAGGTCTCACGAGTATGGGTTGCTCTAGTTGGACAGCCAACAGTTGCGACTGTTGGGGTGAACCATTGCAACGGTTCAGACCGAACCGTTGCAACCTTTCGCTGGGTTCGGACCCGTTGGCCCCTCCTGGAGCGCTATAAATAGCGCTCCGAATTCTCATTTGAAACACAAAACTAACAGCAGAAAGAAATCTGCCTTCTAAAGGAGATTCTCTCTCTCTCTCTCTCTCAGTCTTGAAGTGACTTCCAACGGGAAGTGGGAAATTCAATTTCCAAAGCGACTTCCAAAAGAGATTCTGCAAAATTCCTTCTGAAAGAAGGCTCAGAAAATTCAACAAATTCTTTAATAGAATTGTTGTCTGAATCTGGGACTTCTAAAGAAGAATATTCTTCAACCTTCCTTCTTCCTCTACAGTGGGTGCTCCTCCAAAGTAAAGGCAAATATTCTCCCGAAATTTGTCTTTGTCCCGCTGCTTCAACGATCCTGTGAAGGTACTGGTTAACTACGGTTCGACCGTACGGTGATTTGGTAGTGCTATCCAAATACCGTGAAGGAGTGTTGTATCTTGGGAGACCAGCGTCCAGTAACCCGTTAGCACCAGTGCGGGGGACGTAATTGTCTTAAGGAGATTCGCTTTAAGCGTACCTCACTCCAAGTACTGTATAAGTAAATTAATTTCTTTATACAGGGGATATACTGATATTCAGTATTTTGATACTGATTTAGATTCAGTCTAATTGGTGTTTAACCAAGGAAGGAAATTGAAAGGTGGTTCTTAAATTAAGGAACGTTCTATTAAACGGAAAATCTCCCACCTGATATTTGCCAACCTGGCCAATTAGATTGTTGATATTTCAGTGATCTTGAATTGTTGTCAGATTGATCCCAAATCCAACAATCTTAAGACAATTAAGTATTGAAGTTTCTTACTTCTATTCTGCTTGAACTTGCAGAAAATGTCTGAGACTAATCAAGATAGCTCAAGTAAGGCACCAAACATGCAGCTACAAGCTTTGATGCCAACTCTACTTCCTAACTCGAAGCCGGAGAAGCCAGGAAAATTTGACGGCACAGAATTCAAGAGGTGGCAACAGAAGATGCTCTTCTACTTGACCACTCTTCATCTGGCCAGATTCCTGTAAGAAGATCCACCAGAGCCCGCAACTGATGCATGGACTCAATGTGACTTCCTTTGCCGAAATTATATTTTAAATGGACTGGATGACTCTCTTTACAGTGTCTACAGTCCCATCATAACGGCAAAGAAGTTATGGGCCAGTCTTGACAAGAAGTACAAGACTGAGGATGCTGGTACCAAGAAGTTCGTCGTAGGACGATTTCTAGAGTACAAAATGGTGGACAGTAAGACTTAATCAGTCAGGTGCAAGAGTTCCAACTTATCTTGCACGAGATAGAAGCCGAAGGTATGATTCTACCTGAAACCTTTCAGGTTGCTACTATCGTGAAAAAACTCCCACCTGCGTGGAGAGATTTCAAGAACTACCTGAAGCATAAGCGAAAGGAGCTGAAGTTGGAAGATCTCATTGTGAGGCTTCAAATCGAGGAGGACAACAGAAAGTCCAAGAAAAGGAGCAGTAAGAACTCCTATGAAGCAAAAGTCAATATGATCGAAGACTCAAAGGGGAAAGCGCCTACTTCCGAAGGCTTAAAGCGGAAGAAGACTTCCCAGGGGTACAAAGGCAAGGTCCAAGAAGGCAAGAACATGCGCTTCAAGGGAACCTGCTACATTTGCAACAAAGAGGGGTATAAGGCGAATGAATGTCGCAGCCATCTTAAACAGAACAAGAATCTTGTTGATGGTCTTTTTAAAGACAATGTTGCAATGGTGGACAAAGAGTCTGTGTATTTGTACCCGAAGCTTATAAATAAAGGAAAATCTTCTGTTTATTTACTTGAGTCTCCTATTTTATGGCATGCTAGATTAGGGCATGTAAATTACAAGTCTTTAAAGAACTTGTCTAATCTGGGATATATTCATAAACTCAACTTGGAAGAAATTCGCAAGTGTGAGATTTGTATTGAGGCCAAGTTGGCGAAAAATTCATTTCACTCAATTGATCGAAATACAGAACCTTTAGGGTTAATTCATAGCGATCTGTGTGACTTAAAGTTTATACCAACTAGAGGCAGTAAAAAGTATTTTATTACTTTTATTGATGACTGTACAAGATACTGTTATGTGTATCTTTTAAACAGTAAGGAGAGGCAATAAATATGTTTATAACATATAAAGCCAAAGTTGAGAATCAACTCAACAAGAAAATCAAGATTCTAAAATCCGGTAGAGGCAGAGAATATGAACCACATGATTTTAGTGAGTTATGTGCTAAATTTGGTATAATCCATCAAACAACAGCACCATATACTCCTCAGCAAAATAGAATTGCTGAACGGAAGAACAGAACTTTGAAGGAGATGGTCAATTCCATGCTCGTAAGTTCTGGAGCTTCGCAGAACTTGTGGGGGGAAGCTCTATTAACTGCAAATTATATTCTAAAAAGAGTACCCCACAAGAAACTTGGACTTATACCATTTGAGTTATTGCATGAAAGGACACCTTCCTACCATTACCTCAAAATGTGGGGGTGCCTTGCAAAGGTGCTAGCACCATTACCTAAAAAGACTAAGTTGGGAGCAAAAACTATAGACTGCATATTCATAGGCTATGCCTTGAATAGTAGTGCCTACAGATTTCTGGTTCATAAATCAGAGATACCAGATATTCATGTAAACCTGATTATCGAATCTAGAGATGCTGTGTTCTTTGAAGACATCTTTTCATACAAACGGGAAGCAGATAAGACTTCTGGGAAAAGAACACATGAGATGGCATTCAGGGACGAAAGTCTCGAGGAACCGACTATTAATGCGGAAATTGAACCAAGAAGAAGTCAGAGATCTAGAATTTCAAAATCTTTTGGTCCAAATTTCATAGCATACGCTATTGAAAGCGAGCCTCAAACATTTAAAGAGGCTATGTCAATCCCAGAAGTACAAAATGTTATATACAACGGTAAGTCTAGACATATACGTCGTAGACATAATACTGTGAAACAGTTGCTCTCAAATGGAATTATCTCTATTGACTTTGTCTCGTCAAAAGATAATTTAGTGGATCCGCTTACTAAAGGTTTAAGTGGAGAGCGTATAAACTGCGTATCGAGGGGAATGGGTCTAAAAGCCTAACCTTACCGAGTCAGCTTAATGGAAACCTCACTTAGCGACTGGAGATCCCACGGACTAAGTTCAAGAGGAAAAACTAGTTATGATTGACTCAGCAAGTAAGTACTTGGGAGCTTAACTCCAATCCATTCCTAAGGTGCATATAAGTGCTTTTCTACAAGTGGATTAAGGATAAGCTTAACGCTTTTAATGATGCCTATATCTTGTTACTAAACAAGTGGAGTAGAGTAGACTACTCTTAATAGGACGATCACCTATGTGAGTATAGAGTTGGGTCAGCTCTTTGGGAATTGCTATGGAGGCTGTTATTCCCTAAAGATACTTTCTGAAACTAAGAATGTCCAGGGCCAAAACGGACACAACCGAGAGCCAAAGTTGATTTGGAAAGTCACTGTGTGAAGCTTGTTGACTTGGCTTCACTAACGGCTAACAGTTCAAGACCTAGTTCACTGATTAGCCAGTAAGTTCGATAAAGCTTTCGCTATGGAAGGTTCAAGACCTAGTTCACCTATCCTGATACAGTTTCTTTTCTAAAGTACCTTTCACAATAGAGTCAGTCTCTTTGTGTGTCATTTCCTTGAATCTCCATTCATTGTGGGGGATTGTTGGAATATGAAGAATATATATGTGAATCTTTGAATTGAATTACGGCGAGATCCGTTGATCGAATCAATTGGATGATGGTTGGAGTGTGTTCTCCTTCCAATGGGGATGAACGTGGTATATTCACATGTTCAATTCTGACTTCGAATGAATGAGATATTCAAGTCTAAAGATTGCCTAATTCAAAGCCAAAATGGGACTAAAGTTAGCTAAAGGCATTTAGTCCCACATTGACCATGGGATGGAAGTTCGTAGTGTTTATATAGAGAAAATTGAGAACAAAGGGCGTGCCCTTTGGGTACTTGGAGTTTTCGCGCGCGATTGGGAGGGAACCATGCTCGACATGCGCGCGCGCCGCCGCTGGCAGCAGCGACCGGCCGGGCTCGGGTCCGGGTCCGGGTTCCCTACCCGGCCTGCTTCTTTTTGAACCAGGTCTCACGGGTATGGGTTATGCGAAGCATACCCGCTCCGCTATCCGGATCCGAACCGGCCCGCCAACGGACCCGCCCCGCTATCCGGATCCGAACCGCTCTAGTTGGACAACCAACAGTTGCAATTGCTCCAGTTGGACAGCCAACAGTTGCGACTGTTGGGGCGAACCATTGCAACGGTTCAGACCGAACCGTTGCAACCTTTTGCTGGGTTCGGACCCATTGGCCCCTCCTGGAGCGCTATAAATAGCGCTCCGAATTATCAATTGAAACACAACACCAACAGCAGAAAGAAATCTCCTTCTAAAGGAGATTCTCTCTCTCTCAGTCTTGAAGTGACTTCTAACGGGAAGTGGGAAATTCAGTTTCCGAAGCGACTTCCAAAAGAGATTCTGCAAAATTCGTTCTGAAAGAAGGCTCAGAAATTCAACAGATTTTTTAATAGAATTGTTGTCTGAATCTGGGACTTCTGAAGAAGAATATTCTTCAACCTTTCTTTTTCCTCTGCAGTGGGTGCTCCTCCAAAGTAAAGGCAAATATTCTCCCGAAATTTGTCTTTGTCCCGCTGCTTCAATGATCCTGTGAAGGTACTGGTTAACTACGGTTCGACCGTACGGTGATTTGGTAGTGCTATCCAAATACCGTGAAGGAGTGTTGTATCTTAGAAGACCAGCGTCCAGTAACCCGTTAGCACCAGTGGCGGGGACGTAATTGTCTTAAGGAGATTCGCTTTAAGCATACTAAAAAACACCTAGAGGGGGGGTGAATAGGTGTAATTGCTAATCTAATGATCTTTTTAAAACTTAAGATGAATGAATGATGCAACGATCTCTCAAAACAAGACTAAGAGCCGAATACCCCGTGAAGGGTTCTGAACTCCTTCCTCCCAATTCCCCTTGAATGGGTTAGAGGTGCGCAATGCAACCTTGTTGTATGAGAAATGATCGAACAAGAGATGAATAATATGCAATGATGAAGTGCACACAAGATAAATATCACAAGTATGACAAGTGTAACAAATAGAACCAATTGCATAAGGAAAGAAAGTTAGAACTCAAGCAATTAAATGAAAGCAATAGAGAGCAAAGGAAATTTAAAGCAAGAATGACACAAGGCAATCGTAAACACAAGAATTTGTTTCGAGGTTCGAGCCACCGCTCTACTCCCCGCCTTCACCTCCGTGAAGGGTTTCCACTATCCACCGAGGACGCCTTACAATGGTCTACCGAAGACCCGAGCACCGAGCTCCACAACTTACAAAAACCTCTACCGAAGAGGTGTCTCCACAAGAAGAAAAAGATTACAAGTCACCAAGGTGATCACAAACAAGATCACCAAACTCTTTTACAAACTCTCACTCTTTTACACTTCCTATAGAATGAGTAAAGGATTTTTGGCTCTAAGAAGTGTGGTGAGAAAACTTCAATTGTAGAGTGATATTTGTTATCAAACAAAACTGAAAAACAAGCTCAAAAAGAATTGAAAATGAGTAGCTTAAACAATTTTTCTTCTCTTTTGAAAACAATGAAAAACTTGAGAATTTTCTTGGTATTTTGCAAGAGAGTCTTCTCCTCTATTTATAGGGAGAGATAAGGGTTTAAAACATTTTATTTAGACCTTATTTGCTCTGAAAACAAACTGGAAAACCCTGTAAAGTCTGCCAAAAAGCAGATCAAAAAACAGATTCAGAATTGCACAAAAGAGGAAAGAGCCGTTGGGCAGCAGCAGGCTTGGCGGTCAACCGGGCCGGTCGACCGCCAGCTCAGCTGGTCAAAGAGCCGTTGGCTCGGGTCTTCTGGCGGAAGACCGGCCGGTCGACCCAGAAAACCCGAGAACAAACCTGCTCTCAGTCTTCCTCTGGCGGTCGACCGGACGGTCGACCCAGAAAACCCGAGAGCAATCCTGCTCTCAGACGGTCGACCGCCCGGTCGACCGTAGGACGTGCACAGACGTGCACGCCCAGGCACAAAGGCCGGTCGACCGGGCAGGTCGGCCGGTCAGCCTGAAACAGGAAAAACAGTGTATTTTTGACTTGAAAAATTTTGCAAAATAATTTTTGACTTTAAGGAAACTTAAGTAATATGCTAGTAGGAGTATATAAACAAGATCTAAACATGGTATTTATTTTTGTAAAATATAGAGTCATGTAAATATATATTTAAGGCATGAAACCTAATTTAAAACATGAAAACTATAAGACTCATATTTTAACAAAACCAAATTGTGTGTGTGTATCCTAGAGCCAATATCCAACACTCAAACTTTAACATTCTAATTCTTACATTGATTCTAAAGACTTCAAGTGCTTCAAGGAGGGCTTTTCACCATATGATCTTCAAAGCTTGATTCTTGAGCCCAATTTGAGTTGACTTGAGTCCAAAACCTTTGCTAATAGGGAATAAACCTTCTAGATGAGTTAGATCCCTGAAACACACTTAAACGATAAACAATATTAGTACAAATAACTAATATGTTTTGTAATCATCAAAACACACTAAGCAAGGGTAATCGTAACCTTGGGCCAACAATCTCCCCCTTTTTGATGATGACAAAACATATAGGTTATTTAAACAAAAATGGAAGAAGAGCTTGGAAAGCTCCCCCTCAAATAATGCTATGTATCAAAAATGTCAATGAAGAGCTAAATACATAAGGCATTGAAAACACATAGTTTTGTCAAAAAGCCTCAAATGCTAAACACATAGTTTTATCAAAAACTCAAATGCATCAAAATATACACAATAAACAACCAAAACAATCAAACAAACTCATACTTTTCTCCCCCTTTTTGTCATACATCAAAAAGGGTTAAACAAACAAAATAAAAGAAATAAATGAGGTTTTTAAGAATCCATAATGCAAACATTCAACTCACCACAAATAAATGAAAATCTAGCATAATCTAGAGGTTTAGTAAAAATATCGGCAAGTTGAAAATCGGTAGAAACATAATCAATATCAATATCATCTTTCTCATAATGATCTCTAAGAAAGTGATACCTAATGTCAATGTGTTTGGTTTTACTATGTTGATTTGCATTCTTTGTCATGTGAATAGTACTAGTATTATCACAAAATATTTTAACATGATCAAAGTGTAAATCATAGTCAAGGAGAGTATGTTTCATCCAAAGAACTTGTGCACAACAAGCTCCGGCTGCAACATACTCCGCCTCGGCGGTTGAAAGGGCTACCGAATTTTGCTTTTTGGAAGCCCAAGATACAAGACAATTACCTAAGAATTGACATGTTCCACTTGTGCTCTTCCTATCTACCCTACAACCCGCATAGTCGGCATCCGAAAAACTCTTCATATCAAATAGTCCGGTTTTCGGATACCACAAACCCATTTCAATAGTGCCCTTAAGGTATTTAATAATGCGTTTTACCACTACTAAATGAGACTCCTTAGGACATGATTGAAAACGAGCACAAAGACAAACGGAAAACATGATATCCGGCCTACTAGCCGTCAAATACAATAAACTACCTATTATGCTACGATAAACTTTAATGTCTACACTTTTACCTTGTTCATCCTTGTCAAGCTTAGTAGTTGTTGCCATGGGAGTTTTGCTTACTTTAGATCCTTCAAGCCCGAACCTTTTGATGAGTTCCTTTGTGTACTTGGCTTGATTGATGAAGATCCCATCCGTCCTTTGCTTGATTTGGAGTCTAAGGAAATAGTTGAGCTCCCCCATCATAGACATTTCAAATTCATCCTTCATGCATGATTCAAAAGCTTGGCAAAGAGATTCATTGGTAGAACCAAAAATAATGTCATCAACATAAATTTGCACAATAAGAATGTCTTTTTCTACATGTTTTGTAAACAAAGTTGTGTCAATTTTACCTTTCTTAAAACCATTTGAAATCAAAAATGAAGAAAGTCTTTCATACCAAGCCCTAGGGGCTTGTTTTAAACCATAAAGAGCTTTATCTAATTTAAATACAAAATCTGGATGTGTAGGATCAACAAACCCGGGGGGTTGTTCAACATACACCTCCTCTTCAATAAAACCATTTAGAAAAGCACTTTTAACATCCATTTGAAACAATTTAAAATCTTTATATGAGGCAAATGCTAGTGTCATCCGTATGGCTTCAAGCCGTGCTACGGGTGCAAAGGTTTCTTCAAAATCGATTCCTTCGATTTGAGTGTAACCTTGGGCAACTAACCTAGCATTATTCCTAACAACGTTACCCGATTCATCCAACTTGTTCTTAAAGATCCACTTAGTACCAATTGTTGGTCTATCATGGGGCCTAGGAATAAGGTGCCAAACTTGGTTGCGCTCAAATTGATTGAGTTCCTCTTGCATGGCTAGCAACCAATATGAATCGGCCTCGGCTTCGAGGACGTTCTTGGGTTCAACATGAGAAATAAATGCATAATGTCCACAATAATCATGAAGTTTAGAGCGAGCGGTTACCCCTTTTGATACTTCACCTATGACGAGGTCCTTGGGATGATGAGGATTGTATCTCCAACCCTTTGGAAGTTGTTGAGTAGGCTCCACTTCATTTGTTTGATTTTCATTTCCTTGAGCCTCTTCTACTTTAGCTTCACTTCCTTCATCATCCTTTGGCTTGTCTCCCATAGTAGTAGTATCCTCCAAGGTCACTTTCTACAAGCCTTCATCCAAAGCATCTATTTCTACAACATTCTTAACAAACAAGTTAGATTCTTCAAACTTAACATGTATAGATTCCTCAATAGTCAAAGATGATTTATTGAAGATTCTATAAGCCTTACTTGTATTAGAATACCCAACAAAAATTGCCTCATAAGCTTTAGCATCAAATTTTCTTAAATTATCTTTTGTATTTAAAACAAAACATTTGCATCCAAAAACTTTGAAATATGAAACATTTGGTTTTCTAGAAAAGTACATTTCAAAAGAAGTCTTTGAAGTATTTTTACACAAGAAAACACGATTTGATATATAGCATGATGTATTTACGGCCTCGGCCCACAAATAATGTGGTAGACCATATTCACTTAGCATTGTCCTAGCCATCTCTTGTAAAGTTTGATTTTTCCGTTCAACTACTCCATTTTGTTGTGGAGTTCTAGGACAAGAAAGTTCATGCTTAATTCCATGTTCTTCACAAAAAGTGGTAAAGGGTAGGTTAATGAACTCACCTCCTCTATCACTTCTTATTCTTAAAATTGAAACATCTTTTTCTTTTTCAACTCTTTTCTTAAAAGTTTGGAAATATGAAAGTGCTTGATTTTTGTGTTCAAGAAAGAAAACCCAAGTAAACCGTGAAAAGTCATCAACCAAAACAAATGCAAATCTATTCTCACTTAAACTTTTGGTTTGTGTCAGGCCAAATAGATCCATATGGATTAACTCCAAAGGACGTGATGTCATGATATCCTTAATTGACTTGAAAGAAGACTTAGTTTGTTTCCCAAATTGACATGCGTCACAAATTTGGTCCTTTTCAAAACTCAAACAAGGAATACCTTTCACCATTTCCTTTGTGTTTAACCTAGATATGTGGTCAAATGAAATATGGCCTAATCTTCTATGCCACAACCAAGAGTCGTCATCGAGGGCTTTTAAACAAGTAATATTACAAGACATATTAGACATATCTATCATATAAACATTACTTTCACGAAAACCGGAAAACACACAAGTATTAGAAATTCTATCAATTACTTTACAAGCTATATGATCAAAACAACATCAAAACCTTTATCACAAAGTTGACTAACTCTCAAGAGGTTATGCTTGAGTCCATCAACTAAAACTACATTTTCAATTAAAGGGGATGTGCCGAGTTTTACATTACCAATACCGATGATTTTACCCTTGGCATCATCTCCGAAGGTGACGGTGCCACCTTCATGGTATCTTGATAGGGTTGCAAAGTTGTTGATGTCCCAAGTCATGTGCCTTGAGCAACCACTATCAAGATACTACAATCCTCTACGTCGTTGGGCTTTGGAAGGTACCTATATCATTTAACAAAATTGTTGACTTTGGTACCCAAACTTTCTTGGGTCCTTGAAAGTTAGTGTTTCGAACCCAAACATTATGATAAGATGCATTTAGTCTATCATAGCAAAAATTGGCTAAGTGTCCTTTCCGCCCACAATGTGAACATGAGAACACTCTTCCATACATGAATGCATGATGTGTGTGTGAAGTGTGAGCATGCTTTGGGGGTTTGCCACGATGTAAAGGTTGTGTGGTATGAACATGAGCATGAGCATGGTGAACATTTTTCTTAGGGGCTTGTTTCTTAGGAAACATGGCCTCTATCTTCTTCTTATCAAACTCACAATTTTTTAAAACAATTCCCAATGAGTCTATTCTTTCTTTAAGCATGGTAATCTCATTAGAATCAATTTGTGAAAACTTGCCTTTACAAGAAATCTTATACTTGTCAAAATCTTTTTGAGTGGAAACAAGAGTGAAAAGTAATTCATCCTTTTCTTTAGAAATAGTAAGGACTTGAAGATTAAGAGATTCATTTTCCTTTTGCATTTTTAAATACTTTTTCTTTAGGAAATCATAATTATGTGATAATTCTACAAAAGCTTCTCGTAATTCATCCATGGAAAGTTCATCATTAGGAGAAGTGGAAGGGGTTACCTTACTTGTGCTTTCATTAGCCATGAAGCACATGTTGGCGGTACCAATCTCCTCCTCGGATTCGCTCTCGGAATCCCATGTAGCTTTCATAGCCTTCTTCTTGTGAGGCTTCTTTGAGGTGGAGGGCTTCACTTTATCCGGACACTCCGCCACTATGTGTCCCGGTCTTTGGCAATTGAAGCATATAATTTTTCTTTCTTCTTTGCCTCCTTGCCATCTCCTTCTTCCTTGGAATTTAGCCTTGTTGTACATCCTCCGAACGTTCTTGACAAGAAGTGAGAGCTCTTCGTCATCTTCTTCTTCATCATCTTCGTCGGAGTGTGATGATTGACTTTTGAAGGCTATTGTTTTCTTCTTGGAAGGAGCCATGTCCTCCCTCACTTTCCTCTCCATCTCATGGGTTTTGAGGTTCCCAATGAGACCAATCAATTCCATCTCTTCCTTGTCATTGAGTTCCTTCAAGGTTGTTGCTTTTACTTCCCATGAAGGAGGAAGAGCCCGGATGATCTTTCTAACTCTTTGATCATTATCAATAGCATCACCTAGAGAAGAAAGTCCATTAGTTATCTTTGTAAATCTTGTAACCATATCATCTATGGTTTCATTTTCTTGCATGCAAAAATTCTCATATTGGGACCGAAGAAGGTCAATCTTAGCCCTCTTCACTTGTGAGGTCCCTTCATGTGTAACTAGCAAATGTGTCCAAATTTCATATGCGGACTTGCAATGAATAACTCTAGCTATGTCATCATCATTAAGGGCTTGAAGTAGTGCATAGTGAGCCCTAACATTGGCATCAAATTCTTTGGTCTCTATTTCGGACCAAGTGGATTCATCACCGGGGGGTGCACTAAAGGGTTTGGTCACGGCCTTTGCAACTCGACTACCTAGAGATTGCAAGAAAACGGTCATCTTAACCTTCCATATGGGAAAGTTAAGTCCATCAAACTTAGGAGGGGTTTTAATTCCATCGGCCATTTTTACTAAGTGAAAATGAATGAAATGATTAGCAAAATTAGGATCTCTCTAAGGTTGTTAAGCCAAATCCTAGAGTCCAAGCTCTGATACCAATTGAAAAACACCTAGAGGGGGGTGAATAGGTGTAATTTCTAATCTAATGATCTTTTTAAAACTTAAGATGAATGAATGATGCAACGATCTCTCAAAATAAGACTAAGAGCCGAATACCCCGTGAAGGGTTCTGAACTCCTTCCTCCCAATTCCCCTTGAATGGGTTAGAGGTGCACAATGCAACCTTGTTGTATGAGAAATGATCGAACAAGAGATGAATAATATGCAATGATGAAGTGCACACAAGATAAATATCACAAGTATGACAAGTGTAACAAACTAGAACCAATTGCACAAGGAAAGAAAGTTAGAACTCAAGCAATTAAATGAAAGCAATAGAGAGCAAAGGAAATTTAAAGAAAGAATGACACAAGGCAATCGCAAACACAAGAATTTGTTTCGAGGTTCGAGCCACCGCTCTACTCCCCGCCTTCACCTCCGTGAAGGGTTTCCACTATCCACCGAGGACGCCTTACAATGGTCTACGGAAGACCCGAGCACCGAGCTCCACAACTTACAAAAACCTCTACCGAAGAGGTGTCTCCACAAGAAGAAAAAGATTACAAGTCACCAAGGTGATCACAAACAAGATCACCAAACTCTTTTACAAACTCTCACTCTTTTACACTTCCTATAGAATAAGTAAAGGATTTTTGGCTCTAAGAAGTGTGGTGAGAAAACTTCAGTTGTAGAGTGATATTTGTTATCAAACACAACTGAAAAATAAGCTCAAAAAGAATTGGAAATGAGTAGCTTAAACAATTTTTCTTCTCTTTTGAAAACAATGAAAAACTTGAGAATTTTCTTGGTATTTTGCAAGAGAGTCTTCTCCTCTATTTATAGGGAGAGATAAGGGTTTAAAACATTTTATTTAGACCTTATTTGCTCTGAAAACAAACTGGAAAACCCTGTAAAGTCTGCCAAAAAGCAGATCAAAAAACAGATTTCAGAATTGCACAAAAGAGGAAAGAACCGTTGGGCAGCAGCAGGCTTGGCGGTCGACCGGGCCGGTCGACCGCCAGCTCAGCTGGTCAAAGAGCCGTTGGCTCGGGTGTTCTGGCGGTCGACCGGCCGGTCGACCCAGAAAACCCGAGAACAAACCTGCTCTCAGTCTTCCTCTGGCGGTCGACCGGACGGTCGACCCAGAAAACCCGAGAGCAATCCTGCTCTTAGACGGTCGACCGCCCGGTCGACCGTAGGACGTGCACAGACGTGCACGCCCAGGCACAAAGGCCGGTCGACCGGGCCGGTCGACCGGTCAGCCTGAAACAGGAAAAACAGTGTATTTTTGACTTGAAAAATTTTGCAAAATAATTTTTGACTTTAAGGAAACTTAAGTAATATGCTTGTAGGAGTATATAAACAAGATCTAAACATGGTATTTATTTTTGTAAAATATAGAGTCATGTAAATATATATTTAAGGCATGAAACCTAATTTAAAACATGAAAACTACAAGACTCACATTTTAACAAAACCAAATTGTGTGTGTGTATCCTAGAGCCAATATCCAACACTCAAACTTTAACATTCTAATTCTTACATTGATTCTAAAGACTTCAAGTGCTTCAAGGAGGGCTTTTCACCATATGAACTTCAAAGCATGATTCTTGAGCCCAATTTGAGTTGACTTGAGTCCAAAACCTTTGCTAATAGGGAATAAACCTTCTAGATGAGTTAGATCCCTGAAACACACTTAAACAATAAATAATATTAGTACAAATAACTAATATGTTTTGTAATCATCAAAACACACTAAGCAAGGATGATTGTAACCTTGGGCCAACACGTACCTCATTCCATGTACTGTATAAGTGAATTAATTTCTTTATACAGGGGATATACTGATATTCAGTATATTGATACTGATTTAGATTCAGTCTAATTGGTGTTTAACCAAGGAAGGAAATTGAAAGGTGGTTCTTAAATTAAGGAACGTTCTATTGAACGGAAAACCTCCCACCTGATATTTGCCAACCTAACCAATTAGATTGTTGATATTTCAGTGATCTTGAATAGTTGTCAGATTGATCCCAGAATCCAACATAAATAACTGCACTCGACCTGCACGCACAATCAATTGGGTCAAGGGCTTTTCCACTTTGTTACAAACTATGGAGACTTTCTCACATGGGAGTCTCACAGCAGGGGCCTAAAGACTATTTTCCTTTTTTTAATTCAACATTATAGAATCACATGCAGTGGCTTATACTATAAATTGCATAAAAACACAAGTGCGGCAATTAAATGCCTAATTGAGATACTGTAAATTGATGATGAAGGAAAACTACAAAGTTGAAATCGAGAAGAACACTTCTATTTGAATTTTACTAATCATGTAATTGGAAGCAAATTAGTGAAGACAGGAAAATGAGATAAATTACTGTGGATCTAATTAACAAGGAATGATTTGTCTTTTTAGGGGAAAAAAAATTTCGTAAACCGTTGGAAATATTCTCACCAAAGATATATATTAAACAAATTTATTTAGAAAATTTTATTGCATAGTATTTAGCACTAAGTAAGTCTAGAAATCACCGGTTAAAGGGTTAGATCGAATAAACTCTACCCTTCATAATCTAATTTCAGCCCTCATGCGAGCCCTTCAAAACATCATACATGTAGCGCTAAAATAACCCCCTGAGTAGCTGACACTGAGCAACAAGCGAGCGGCCCAACCTCATGACTTGATTGTGGGGGAGAGATCTAAAACAAGGTTTTTTTTTTTAAAGCTAGTGAAAATATGGCTAAGAGAGATGAAGAAGCACAGTTGAAGCAGTTGCTGTTGACAGCTCAATGCAGCAGTTGAAGCAGTGGTTGTCGACAGCCTCATTGAGCTGTCGACAGCCTATACATGGATACGCTATAGAAAGTTGGGGCTATCGACAGGCGTATAGAGTGTTGTCGAAATGACTTACAAAGAGTAGGGAATGTCTCAGACTGTCAACAGTCCTCTTCGGCTGTGACAGTGTTTTGGGTTTTGGGCGTATCTGAGTCAGTTTTAGAATTTGTTTCTTATCCAAATTTTGGGTTTTTCGTTTCTTTTTCTTCGCGGACTTTGTGCCTATATAAAGAAGAGTATTGTCCCCATCGATGGGTAACCTTTTTTGAGAGAGATGAATTGTATTGAAGAGTTATATGGTTAGTTTGTTTGAGAGAATTCTACAATAAATTGCGTAGATTCTCATTTGAATCTTCGGATCAATTTGTAACTCTTACAACTCAGTTGTTTGAATAAGATCTTCTCCCTTCTGTCTCGAGGACGTAGGCAAGTTGCCGAATCTTGTTAAATTCATATGCTTCCTCTTTGTATAATGGTTTCGTGCCACATTTGTGATTAACTCGATATTTGGTGTGTTGATCTTGGTGATCAGCGAGCGAGTATTCCTCCGCAAGGGGCAACAAGTGGTATAAGAGCATCCCAAGTTCAACGTAGGATCATGTGTCGATTCCAAGTGCAGCGTGGTCTCTTCTATGGAGATCATGTGTCGATCTCGGAGCAGCGTTGCGACTGTTCGTAGAATCGTATATCGATTCTAAGAACATCATTTTTTGGATTGCTCGTAGGATTCGATTTGGTGGAGTAGATCGCTTCGAAAACTCTTCTAGGATTTTACTTTGAGGTAAAGGTTCTATCTTTATCTAGTTGGATATATTTTCGGTTAGTTTTCCGCATTATTTTTGGCATCCACCAATCGAAGAGCGATATGGTGATCTTTGATGGCGCGAAAAATTAGAAAGTCAAGGGAGTTATTGAAAAGTCTAAAACTGACAGTCGTGAAGATTTGAAGAAAATTAGTGTGCTTACTTAAAGAAGTATGATACTGAAAAATTGATTGTCCAAATCTAAAGAAAAAGGAGTCAAAATCAGAGTCCAAATCATAATGGCGGTTGGTAATGATTCTGACTCATATGGTTATTCACTTTCTGTCACCCCTATTGTTTGTTGTTCAGAGGAATCTGAGTGAATTTTGGATACAGGTGTTACCTATCATGTTTGTCCCAAACAGGAGTTGTTTACTAGTTTTGGAAAACTAGATGGAGGCTTGGTGTCGCTCGGTAATGGACACACATGCCAGATTGAAGGGATTTATACAGTTTGCATCAAGTTGTTTGATGGGATGATACGAGAGCTGAATAATGTGAGGTATGTACCTCAGTTGCAGAAGAATTTGATTTCGGTTGGAACTATGGAAGCACAGGGCCTAAGAGGGACTCTTGGAGAAGGCGTTCTCACGATATCTGTGACACATTGGTAGTTCTGAAGGGCATTCGATGCAACAACTTGTACTACTTGAAGGGTAGCGCAGTTAGTGCAGTTACAGAAAATTTTGTAGCTTCAGAACATTTGAAAGATGACACTACCAGGTTATGGAATATAAGGCTCAAACGTATAGATGAAAAATCTTTGCAAACTCTTGCAAAACAGGGATCAGTGGAAGCATCTACCTATAATTTGGAATTGGGAGGACACGGTGTTCTGGACAAGACGACGAAAATAAAATTCGGCACCACAACTCACCGCTTGGAAGGTCTTCTTGATTGTTTTCACATTAGTATTTGGGGTCCTACCAAGATTGCATCGCTTGGAGGCCGTCACTAATTATTGATGATACATCTAGGAGATATTGGGTATACCCTATGAGATAAAGATTTGAAGTCCTAGATTTGTTGGTGAGTAAAAGAATATGATAGAGAAACGAACTGGTAGGAAGATTAAGTTACGCCAAATTAATAGTGTTGGAGAGTACGAGGATCGATTCCTTTGACTTGGCCAGAACACTGGTATTGGTATTCACTTCACAAATGGAATATATGGAGTGGCTAAGGAGATAAATTGTTCCTTGCTGGAGAAGTTACTGTGCTTATTGTCTAATGCACAATTAGACAAATCATTTGGGCTAAGGTGTTGTTGTATGCTAGCCATCTCATGAATTGTTTGTCGTTGACTGCGATAGAAGGTAAACATTATTAGATATTATGTCAGGTAGATCTGCTCAAGACTATAGTGTGTTGCGGGTATTTGGATGTTCGACCTAGTTTAGTGTCAAAGATGGCAAGTTGAATTCACGGGCAAAGAAGTTTGTATTTTTTGGTATCAAGAGGAATATGAAAGACTCCAAGCTATGAGGCCCCGAAAATAAGAAGATTGTGTGGAGCAAGCATGTCATGTTTAATGAGACTTCATTGTTGAAGTCTACCATCTCTCAGCAGGTAAAAAAGATGAAAACCAAGAATGTATCACAGTGGGTGAAAGTTGATGCTACTCCGTCATCTCCAGATGATTCGATATCAGTTGAGATCTCACCGAATGTGACACTGGATGGAGATCAGGTAGCCAGTTTGGATGCGGAACATATTGAAGGAATGGTTGATTTGGTTGCAGCGGAAGGAACCAAGAAGAATCCATAGAAGTGGGTCATGAGAAAGCGTGTATCTCAAATTGGTTAGCTAGATCAGCTCAAATTAGAGGCCGTTGTTCTCCATGATGGCATTTGTAAGGAGATCCATATAACTCAACCAGTTGGGTTTGTTACTGCAGATTCAGAAACAATTGATTTAGTTGTTTGAGCTCGGTGGAACTCATTTTGGATGAACTACGGATAGCTTGATCTCCTGGTCATGGATACATAGGCAGTCATAATGGGCGCAACCAGTTGTTGAGTCGAAATCGGTTAATTCATTGTGTTTAGCTCAGATTTGAGAAATTTTCACCGAGGTGGAGGATTATGGGGAGAGAGATCTAAAATATAATTTTTTAACCTAGTGGAAATATGTACAAGAGAGATGAAGAAGCAGCAGTTGAAGCAATGACGTCAACAGGCTCATTGAGCTATCGACAGCCTATAAGTGGATGCACTACAAAAAGTTGGAGCTGTCGACAGGAATCGAGAAGAACACTTCTACTTGAATTTTACTAATCATGTAATTGGAAGCAAATTAGTAAAGATAGGCAAATGAGAATTACTGTAGATCTAATTAACGAGGAATGAGTTGTCTTTCTAGAAAAAAATTCTGATTTCGTAGACTGTTGGAAATATTCTCTCCAAAAATATATATTAAACAAATTTATCTAGAAAATTTTATTGCATAGTATTTAGCATGAAATAAGTTTAGAAATCACCGGCTTAAGGGGTTAGATCGAGTGAACTCTACCCTTCAGAATCTGATTTCGACGCTCATGCGAGCCCTCCAAGACATCAGACATGTAGCGGTAAAGTGACACCCCAAGTAGCCGGCACTAAGCAACTCACGAGCAGCCCAACCTCATGACTCGAATAACTCTTCAGATTGCCCATGTAGCACAATATAATAATAGAGAAAACATCTGTTGGGTGAGGGGGAGAGAGATGAGGTACATATTTTCCTTTATGTATATCAATCCAAAGAATTCAATCTTTTTTATTGGGAGAGAATTCCTTATATGCATAATGATAGAATTCCTTATATGCATAATGATATGCAATTTATACAACAGTTACACAGATAATGTGGTACATAATGGCATATAACAATGCATACAACTATTACACATTATACATAATGGTATGCAATAAAACATTCATCCGTTATGCTTTGAATTTAATATAGCACATAAATTCTAGAAATAAAAGAACAAATAAAACCCTTTTTTTTCTAAACTCTGTTCTTTCAGAAGGAAATTTAAAAACAAAATTTCCAACAGAAAACTCTCACCCTCTCCTGTAGTTGGAAAATAGTGTCTGGATAAACTGGAAATAAGAAGGTTCTGACATATATTCGAGGCGTGATATTTATCATTGACTTTAGAACAGAAATTGCACCCTTATAATGCATCGGGTTCAGACAATGTATTCCCTCAATATAACTTTATTTGAATATTGCATACACTGCAAATATTCAAACTCTTGAACTGCAGACTCTAACTCAGTTCAAGATTATACTGCACTCTACACATTATACTAATATATATTTATATATATAACTTGTTTTGAATGCTTGTTCTTTTGTGAGTGAGTGTCAAAACAAGATGTGAAAGGGGCTATTTATAGGTTTACACACACCCCAGCCATATAGTCCAGCGGATAAAGAACAGTTGCCTCTAGAACGTTGCAATCGTTTGAACATGCAACCCTTGTCCAAGAACCGCATGAAACGTTCGTTGGTGGTTATGAAACCAACAAAGAGATAGTTCCATTTTGCTCACCGCTCCACTCGTTCGCTGCCTTTACCGTGGCTCGGAAGCCATTCAGTCGGGTGGGGCCACTGGGTCCTACTTGGAGGCCCACCAGAGACAACGGCCCAGATGGGCGCGGCGACGAAAAACACGGTGAGCAAAAAAAAAAATTTCACAAAGCGTCATTGCATGTAGGAACAAGAGAGAGAAGGCCATTGTACATTATCATGAATGAGATGCAATGTTCACGGGCATGCAACTTTATGTGTTGCACTGTATTGTCTCTTTCCTTTGTATTTTATTATTTTGAAATTATACAGCAATCTCCCAGCATTTTGAAAAAAAAAATATCTTGACTTGAAACAAAAAATATTATGGACAAATAACAGCATAGTATGCATTCGATGATAGATGTCTTTAAGACTTGAACCGACACCTAGTTGACATGAGTCCAACCATGGAGGTCCTACGTAGCGGAAGCATTGAACTTGGACCCAAACACAATTTTTATCATGTCTAACAACATAATAAAATCTCTATCGAGTTTTATCGGGGTTTCCCTTTACGCTCATACAATAGTATCATGTTTTTATGAGTGATTTAGAGAATAAGCCCTTCCAATTCTCATAAATTGCGGCCTCACAGTCACACTCATATAGGTGACGATCTCAAAGGTTATCCTGCTATACCCTATCATAGACGGTCTTGAGCTCATTCTGACATTTGTCTTCCTTAATATTGTTAGATTTAGGAATAGATCTGACAACTAATCACTGTCACCGATCTAATTAGCCAGTTCAGTGTATATCAGGTGGGAGATTTTCTGTTCAGTAGAACGTTCCTTAATTACAGAACAACCTTTCAATTACCTTCCTTAGTTAAACACCAATTAGACTGTTATAAGTCAGCCTTTACATATAGTAATATTTATGAATATAAATATTTCAGTATAGCCCTGTCAAAAGAATGTTAGTTCAATTATACAACAATTGGAGTAAGGTACGCATGTAACGAATCTCCTTAAGACAACCCCCGCTACGGTGCTAACGGGTTACTGGACGTTGGTCTCCCAAGATACAACACTCATTCACGGTATTTGGATAGCACTACCAAATCACCGTACAGTCGAACTGTAGTTATCAATACCTTCACAGGAATTCAATGTAGTGGAACGAAGACAAATTTCTGAGATAATATTTGTCTTAACTTTGGGGCATTATCCACTATAGAGAAAATGATGGAGAAAGAAGAATTACTGTCTTAGAAAGACACAGATTCAGACAACAATTTTGCATTCCAGAATTTGTTGAATTTCCTGCACTTCTTTCAGACCAAACTTTTAACAGATTTTCCTTTAAAATCTGAACAGTAGAGAGGAGAGGAAGAGAAGAATGTTTGTTCTTCTTTGTGTTTTTTTCATCCACGGAGAGGAGCGCTATTTATAGCGCTCCTGGAAATCCGTTAGAGGACAAAATGGTCATTTGGAGGAACGGTTGTGACGGTTCCTGTCTGAACTGTTGCAATTGTTTCAGACAAGAACCGTTGCAGTGGTCCCTTCCAACCATTGTAGCCTGCGGGTTCGGGTAGTGGAGCGGATCGAGACCCGTTGTAGCACCGAACTCGTGTGGCCCGGTTAAAAAAGAACCGGACCGGATTGGATCCGTGCCTGTGCCCGTGCTCGACCTCCAGCGCCAGCACCGACGCCGAGCAGGAGGCGGCGGCGCACGCGCGGGGCATGGTTTTCCCCCCAATCGCGCATGAAAACTCCAAGTACCTAAAGGGCACACCCTTTATTCCCATTTTCCTTTATTTAAAACTTCAAACTTTCACCCCATATCCAATGTGGGACTAAATACTTTTAGCTACCTTCAGTCCCCTTTAGCTTTTGAATTAGGCTAACTTTAGAATTGAATATCTCATTCATTCAAAAAATGGAATTGAACATGTGAATATACTACGTTCATCCCCAATGGAAGGAGAACACACTCCAACCATTATCCGGTTGATTTTATTAACGGATCTCGCCTTAATTCAGCTCAAAGATTCACTTTTAATTCTTCATTTTCCAACAATCCCCCATAATGAATGGAGATTCAAGGAATTGACATACAAAGAGACTGACTCTATAGTGAATGGTACTTTAGAAAAGAAATTGCATCTGGATAGGTGAACTAGGTTTTGAACCTTCCATAGCAAAACCTTTATCGGCCTTACTGGCTAATCAGAGAACTAAGTCTTGAACTCTCAGCCGTTTGTGTTAGCCAAGTCAAAAAGCTTCACACAGTAACTTTTCAAAATTAACTTTGATTCTCGGTTGTGTCCATTTTGGTCCTGAACATTCTTAGTTTTAGAGAGTATCTTTAGGGAATCACAGCCTCTATAGAGATTCCCAAAGAGCCGACCCAGCTCTATACTCACATAGGTGATCGTCCTATTAAGAGTAATCTACTCTAACCCACTTGTTTTAATAACAAGATATAGGCACCATTAAAAGCGTTAATCTTATTCTTAATCCACTTATAGAAAGCACTTGGGTGCACCATAAGAATAGGTTGGAGTTAAGCTTCTAAGTGCTTACTCACAGAGTCAATCATAACTAGTTTTTTCTCTTGAACTTAATCCGTGGGATCTTCAGTATCTAAGTGAGATTTTCATTAAGCTGACTCGGTAAGGTTAGGCTTTTAAACCCATTCTCTTTGATGTGCAGTTTATTTTATACGCTCTCCACTTAAACCTTTAGTAAACAGATCCACTAATTTATCTTTTGACGATACAAAGTCAATAGAGATAATTTCATTTGAGAGCAACTACTTAACAGTATTATGTCTATGACGAATATATCTAGACTTACCTTTATATATAAAATTTTGTGCCCTAAATATCGCTGCTTGATTATCGCAGTGAATGCATATGGCAAGCACTAGCTTTGGCCATAATGGTATATCTTATAAAAATTATCGAAGTCATTCTGCTTCTTCTCTAACCTTATCTAAGGCTATAGATTCTGATTCCATTGTGGAATAGGCAACGCAAGTTTGCTATAAATTCTGATTCCAGAAATCTATAGGCACTACTATTCAAGGCATACCCTATGAATATGATGTCCATTGTTCTTGCTCCCAACTTAATCTTTTTAGGCAATAGAGATAGTACCTTTGCAAGGCGCCCCCACATTTTAAGGTAATGGTAGGAAGTGCTCTTCCATACCATAACTCAAATGGTATAAGACCAAGTTTTTGTAGGGTACCCTGTTTAGAATATAATTTACAGTTAACAGATCTTCCCCCCATAAGTTTTGTGGATTTTCAGAACTTATGGGTATGGAATTAACCATCTCCTTCAAAGTTCTGTTCTTCTGTTCAGCAATCTCATTTTGCTAGGGAGTATATGGTGTTATAATTTAATAGATTATGCCAAATTTAGCACATAACTCACTAAATTCATTTGATTCATATTCTCTGTCTCGATCGAATTTTAGAATCTTTATATTCTTTTTGAGTTGATTCTCAACTTCGGCTTTCTATGTTATAAACATGTTTATTGTCTCATCCTTACTGTTTAGTGATACACATAATAGTATCTTATACAGTCATCAATAAACGTAATTAAATATTTTTTTGCCTCTTGTTGGCGCAAATTTCAAGTCACACAAGTCACTATGAATTAACCCTAAAGGTTCTGTATTTCGATCAATTGAGTAAAATGAATTTTTCGCGAACTTGGTCTCAACACAAATCTCACATTTGCAACTTTCTTCCAAGTTGAGTTTAGAAATATATTCTAGATTATACAAGTTTTGCAATGCCTTGAAATTTACATGCCTTAATTTAGCATGACATAAAATAGGAGACTCAAGCATATAAACTGAAGTTTTTCCTTTATTAATAAGCTTAAGGTACAAATACACGAACTTTTTGTCTACTGCAACAACATTGGCCTTAAATAGGCCATCAACAAGATAATCCTTACCCATATATACCCCACCCTTAGTAAGTACAAACTTATCTGATTCGAAAACTATTCTAAAACCTTTCTTGCTAAGGATTGATCCAAAGATCAGGTTCTTGCGGATATCTGGAACATGTAGTACATCGTTCAGAGTGAGCTCCTTCCTAGATGTTCACTTCATGATGGCCTTTCCTTTCCCTCAACCTTGGAGACGAGTGAGTTGCCCATGGAGAGTTACTCATCATGCTCTAGTTTTGATAATCAGAGAATAATAATTTCTCAGAGCAGATGTGCCGAGTAGCCCCAGTGTCTACTCACCAATCTTTATTGTTGGTTGTTAGATTCATTTCTAACACCACAGCTGATAGGCTTGGCAACTCATGGTCAGTCAGGTTTGCCTGTGGATGGTCCTTCTTGTTCTTTTTGGGACGACTGTGATATTCGTTCACCTTGTGTATCTCTTTGTTGCAAATGCAGCAAGTTTCCTTGAAGCATTTGTTCTTGCCTTCTTGGTCCTTACTCTTGTACCCCTGGGTAGTCTTCTTCCATTTCAAGCCTTTGGAAGCAGACGCTTTCCCCTTTGAGTCTTCGGTCACATTGGCTTTGGATTCATAGGAGTTCTAATTACTTCTTTTCTCGGACTTTTGGTTGTCCTCCTCAATCCAAAGCTTCACAATGAGATCTTTCAACTTCAGCTCCTTGCGCTTGTGCCTTAGGTAGTTCTTGAAATTTCTCCACTCAGGTCGGAGTTTCTCCACTATAGTTGCAACATGAAAAGTTTCAGGTAGAATCATACCTTCAGTCTCTATCTCGTGCAAGATAAGTTGAAATTCTTGCACCTGACTGATAACAGTCTTGTTATCCACCATCTTGTACTCCAGAAATCGTCCCACGATGAACTTCTTGGTACCAGCATCCTCAGTTTTGTACTTCTTATCAAGACTTGCCCATAGCTTCTTTGCAGTTTGAATAGGACTGTAGACATTATACAGAGAGTCATCCAGTCTATTTAAGATATAATTGCGGCAAAGAAAGTCACCTTGTGTCCATGCATCGACTGCAAGGACAGGGTCCCGATAGTTCCAGGTTCCAGTGGAGCCTCTTGCAGGAATTTGGCCAAATGCAGAGTGGTCAAGTAGAAGAGCATTTTCTGTTACCATCTCTTGAATTCAGTGCCATCAAATTTTTCTGACTTCTCCGGCCTTGGGTTAGGAAGTGGAGTAAGCACCAATGTCTAAATTTACATGTTTGGTGCCTTACTGGTACTGTCTTGATTAGTCTCAGACATCTTCTGCAATTTCAATCAGAATAGAAGTAAGTAACTTCAAGAATAGTAATTGTCTTAAGGATGTTGGATATAGGAATAAATTTGACAACTAATCATTATCACCAATCTAACTGTCCAGTTCAGTGAATATTAGGTGAGAGATTTTCTGTTCAGTAGAACGTTCTTTCATTACATAACCACTTTTCAATTATCTTCCTTGGTTAAACACCAATTAGACTGGTATAAGTCAGTCTCTATATACAGTAATATTTATGAACATAAATATTTCAGTATAACCCTGCAAAAAGAATGTTAGGTCAATTATACAAAAATTGGAGTGAGATACGCATGTAGCGAATCTCCTTAAGTCCATTACGTCCTGCGCTACGGTGCTAACGGGTTACTGGACGCTAGTCTTTTAAGATATAACACTCCTTCACGATATTTGGATAATACTACCAAATCACTGTACAGTCGAACTGTAATTAATCAGCACCTTCACAGGAATTCAATACAGTTGGACGAAGACAAATTTTTGGGAGAATATTTATTTTAACTTTGGAGGATTATCCGTTGTAGAGAAAATGAGTGAGAAAGAAGAATTACTATCTTAGGAAGATACAGATTCAGACAACAATTCTGTATTTCAGAATCTGCTGAATTTTCTGCACTTCTTTTAGACCAAACTTTTAACAGACTTTCCTTTAAAATCTAGAGTGGAGAGGAAGAGAAGAATGTTTGTCCTTCGCTGTGTGTTTTTAATCAACGGAGAGGCGCTATTTATAGCGCTCTGGGGAATCCGTTGGAGAACAAAATGGTCATTTTGGAGGAATAGTTGTGACGGTTCCTGTTTGAACTGTTGCAACTGTTCCAGATAGGAACCACTGCAGCGGTTCCTTCCAACCGTTGCAGCGCGCGGATTCGGGTAGCAGAGCGGGTCGAGGCCCACTGTAGCACTAACTCGTGTGGCCTAGTTCAAAAAGAGCCAGACGGGGTTGGATCCGCGCCAGTCCTAAGCCCGGGTCGCGTGCGTGTGTGGGCATGGTTTCCCCCCAATCACGTACGAAACTCCAATACCTAAAAGGCACACCCTTTGTTCCTATTTTTCTCTATTTAAACACTTCAAACTTCCACCCTATATCCAATGTTGGACTAACTATTTTTTAGCTACCTTTAATCCCCTTTGGCTTTTGAATTAGGCTAACTTTCTACTTAAACATCTCATTCATTTGAAAACTGAATTGAACATGTGAAAATACCACGTTCATCGCCAATGGAAGGAGAACACATCCAACCATTATCCGGCTGATTCTGTCATCGAATCTCGCCTTAATTCAGCTTAAAGATTTACTTTTAATTCTTTGTTTTCCAACAAATATCAGCAGGAAAGCACTGAATTATAGGAAAGAACCATTTTAAAATTTATTTAAGTGCTCAGCTTAATTATCCAATTGGCTTGTTTTACCCATTGAATCTTAATCCTGGGATCTCCATTCAATAAGGTTGGGTTGCTGCTAACGATGATTTATGGTATAGGCTTTAGTCTCATCATAATCGAGGATTTAATGACTTGTCCTCTTGACAATCCTTTTATAAGATGATCAGCTAAATTCTCCTCTGATCTAACATAACTTAAAGTTATTGTCCCGATAGTATAAAGTTATTGTCCTGATAGGATTTAGCTTTCTAAGAATCTTATATCTCAATTCAACATGACGTAATAACTTTAAATTATGATTCTTACTTTTCACTTTTGCTAGAGTTGCTTAATTATCACAATTAATAAGTACTGAGGGTATTGGCTTTTCTACAACATGTAGCTCGGATAAAAATCCCTTAAGCGATTTTGCTTCACTCTCAGCTAACTCCAGAGCAACCCGTTCAACTTCCACAGTAGACCTAGTGATTAAAGTTTGCTTTGAGGATCTCCATGAAATTGTTGCACCACCTAGCGTGAACACATATCCACTTGTGGCCTTTGTATCTTCAGAATCAGAGATTCAATTTGCATCATTGTATCCTTCAAGTACAGTTGGATATCGAGTATAAACTATACTAGAATTCATGGATCCTTTAAGATACCTTAGTAATTTATTGATTGCATTCCAATGAGAATGATCAGGATTACTCATGTATCTGCTTAGTCTTTCCACATCATAGAAAATATCTAGCCTACTATAATTGGCAAGATACATGATACTTCCTATGATCTATATGTTAGCCCAAGAGGTTACACTCTCCAATTGTTTTTGTGTTTTGATGATGACAAACCAAATTAGTGCTATTTGGTACTAATGATTTTGTTTAAGATAAGTTTCAGGTTTTGTACCATGTTTAGAGTTCATTCGCTTCGCTGTTGCAAAAAACTTCTAAGTTCCACATAGCAATGAAGGCAATTTGCTCATCAAGGAAGGATCATAGAAGAGAAGGCACTAGCAAGGCATTGGATGGCTCAAAGACGTGAAGATTGCTCAGAGGTCCTTAGGTTTTGTATTTTTAGTTTTATAGCTTGTTAAAGAATAGAGATTAGGTTTGAAGCTCAATCACACACGTTTTTGCGCATATACTATTTCTTAGTTTATTACCTATAAAATATACAAAAATATTTTAGTACAAAAGCTTTCTTCTACAAATTTCTTTTTATGTTACATACTGAATTCCTGTTTAAAATAGTTTTGTTAAAAATATTTTTCTTCTCAAAATTCTGTCTTTATTTCGTTTTCTGACCTGATCCGGTCGACCGGCAGTCTACCGACAGTCGACCGAGTCTGTGTCAGGCTGGTCCGGTCGACCGGACCAGTCGACCGAGGTCCTGGCAGAATGCACGTATCCGTGTGCATGTCTGTCGGTCGACCGGGGCAGTCGACCGATGTTAATTTTTGAGTCACAGTTTGTATCAGTCGACCGGGTCGGTCGACCGATAGCCTGTAACGGTCGGAATTTTGTACTACCGGTCGACCGGCCCGGTCGACCGATGTAGCCGTTGAACAGTAACGGGCAGATTTTTTTAAGAGCTGTTTATTTTTGTCTTTTGTGTTTAAAAATTCGTTTAAGGATATATTTTGATCTGATTACCTCCTAAACATCAGTAATTATGTTTTATCCTTAAACCCTAGCCCTCTCCTATAAATAGAGGTGTTTGGGGAGAGATTGGTTACAACAACAATTTTCAAGAGAAAAATTCAAAAGTTTGAGAAATTCAAAAGAGCTTGTTTCTTGGTTTTTGTGCTAATATTCTCACTCATTTTCTGAATTGGTTTTTGTGATACTCTCTGATTTAATTTTTCTTTTCACCTTACACAAGAGCTTCATTCCTACTCAATATTCTCTAAGGACCTTTGTATGGGAAGAGATATTTGAAAGAGAGAGTTTGTGGTCTTTTGACTACTCAGAGATAATTTGTACTTGAGCTTTGTGAAATTGGGTACTCCTGTGTGTTGGGTACTGCAGTGATTGTGTAACTGTCTGTGTGATAGTGAAGTAGCTAGAATCCTTCTGGGGAAGGCGGGGAGTAGAGCTGGGTGCTCGAACCTCGATAACATATCCTTATGTTTACGATTGGTTTACTTTCTTGCACTCTTTACTTTACTATACTTGCTCTTATTCTTGCTCATCATAATCATTGTCATACTTACTTGCATTCATCTTGTGATTCTTGTTTGGTGACTGTTGTAGCTTTAATTTTAAATTGCCCTTTGATTAGCATTATCAACTATTCACCCCCCTCTAGGTGATTTTCAATTGGTATCAGAGCTTGGACTCTAGGTTTGGCTTAACATCCATAGAGAGATCCTTAAAATATTGCTAATCAACATTCTCATTCATCCATTCATACACTAGTAAATATGGCCGACAATATTAAAACCCCACCTAAATTTGATGGCCTAAATTTTCCCATTTGGAAGGTTAGGATGACTATATTCTTGCAATCACTAGGTAGCTTGGTAGCTAAGTCCTTGACCAAACCCTACATAGCACCCGATAGTGATGAGAGCACTTGGACCGACTTCAACTTTAGAGAATATGAGGCTAACTCAAAAGCCCAAAACTCCCTTTTAACCGCCTTGAATGAGGATGACCTTACACGGGTAATTCATTGCCAATCCGCCTATGAGATTTGGCAACACTTATTGGTCACGCATGAAGGGACTTCACAAGTCAAGAGAGCTAAAATAGATCTCTTGAGGTCCCAATATGAATCATTTAAAATGCTTGATGATGAATCCATTGATTGTATGATTACTCGTTTCACTAAAATTACAAATGGTCTTTCTTCCTTAGGTGACGTCATCTCCAACGATCAAAAGGTGCGCAAAGTGATACGAGCTCTTCCTCTATCTTGGGAGATAAAGGCCACCACCTTGAAGGAATTAAACGACAAGGATGAGATGGACATCATTAGTCTCATTGGGAACCTAAAGACCCATGAGATGGAAAAGAAAGTAAGAGAAGATGTTGCTCCAACAAAGAAGAAGTCCATAGCTTTCAAGTCTTCATCCACTCTTGAAGACGATGATGAAGATGAAGAAGAAGATGAGGAGCTCTCCCTCCTTGTACGAAACATGAAGAGATTGTACCGAAGGAAAAAGTTTAACTTCCAAAGAAAGTTTGAAGACAAAAGGGAGGAAAGAGTTTGCTACAATTGCCGAAAGCCCGGACACATGATAGCGGATTGCCCGGAGCTCAAAAAGAAGATAATTTCCTCCTTCAAGCACAGGAAGTCGGAAGAAAAGAAAGCCTACAAGGCAACATGGGATTCGGAAAGCGAGTCCGAAGAAGAAGAAGCGGATACCGCAAATATGTGTTTCATGGCAAACACACCCAAGGTAAACCCTCAATCTCTTGATGATAATGATGATGATTTGAGTAAGGAAGTTCTAGTTCATGCTTTTGTAGAACTTTCCGAAACTTATGATAACAAGAAAATGGAATGCTTTAAACTACAAAAGGAAGTTGCTTTTCTTAAAAATCAACTTGCTTTGGTTTCAAAAGAAAAAGATGATCTTTCTACCAATCTTGTTTCTATTCAAAATGAATTTGACACTTATAAGATTTCTTGTAAGGGTAAAACCCCTATTGTTGATAATAAAGAAATTTCTTCCTTAAAAACCAAAATGGTTGATTTTGAAAAGATTTTGAAAGATTGTGCTTTTAACACCAAGAAGCTTGAAGAAAAATTTTCCAAAAAGCACACTTCTCATGTTAAAGATTCTCATGCTAAAATTCCACATGCTCACACTTCAAATAATACTTCTCATGCTAAATCTTTTCATGCTCACAATGCCCATGCTCACAAATCACACACTCACTATGCTTTTAAATATGGTAGAGTGTATAGATGTACTTATTGTGGCAAAAATGGACATTTAGCTAAATTTTGTTATGATAAATTGTATAGTTCAAATAATCTTGTTTGGGTTAATGGCTCTAACCCTCATGGACCTAAGAAAATGTGGGTACCAAAATCAAGTCCTAAAATGTTTGATGTAGGTACACACCAAGGCTCCAAGACGTAGGGAGCGGTGGTACCTTGATAGTGGTTGTTCGAGACACATGACGTGGGATATCAACAACTTCACAACCCTATCAAGGTACATGGAAGGTGGCTCCGTCACCTTCGGGGATGATTCCAAAGGCACCATCATCGGTATTGGTAATATTCAAATTGGTTCATCTCCTATTATAGAAAATGTAGTTCTTGTTGATGGTTTAAAGCATAATTTACTTAGTATTAGTCAATTTTGTGATCGTGGTCTTAAAGTTGTTTTTGATGATTCTACTTGTAAGATTTTTGATGTTAAATCGAATGATTGTATTTTAACCGGTTTTCGTGATGATAATGTTTATATAATTGACATGCTTAATGTAGAGTGTTCTACTAAATGTTTAAATGCTTTTGATGAAAATTCTTGGCTTGGCATAGAAGATTAGGACATGTATCTTTTGAACATCTTTCTAGAATTAATTCAAAGGAATTGGTGAAGGGTATTCCTTGCTTGAGTTTTGAGAAAGACCGCATTTGTGGTGCGTGCCAACTTGGGAAACAAACCAAGTCTTCCTTCAAACCAATCAAGGATATCATGTCAACTAGACCTCTAGAATTAATTCATATGGATTTATTTGGACCAACTAAAACTAAAAGCTTAAATGGAAGTAGATTTGCATTTGTTTTAGTTGATGATTTCTCTCGTTTCACTTGGGTTTTCTTTTTGCAAAATAAAGATCAAACTTTTTCTCACTTTAAGATTTTTAGAAAAAGAGTTGAAAAAGAAAAAGGTTTTCCGATTTTGAGAATAAGGAGTGATAGAGGTGGTGAGTTTGTTAACCAACTCTTCATGACTTATTGTGATGAAAAGGGAATTAAGCATGAAATGTCTTGTCCTAGGACTCCACAACAAAATGGAGTTGTTGAAAGGAAAAATAGAACACTTCAAGAGATGGCTAGGACAATGATAAGTGAGTACGACCTCCCTCAATATTTATGGGCCGAGGCCGTAAACACCGCATGCTATATATCGAATCGTATTTATTTATGCAAAAATTCTTCTAAAACATATTTTGAAATGTATCTTTCTAGAAAACCAAATGTGTCATATTTCAAAGTTTTTGGATGCAAATGTTTTGTTTTGAACACTAAAGAGAATTTGGGTAAATTTGATGCTAAGGCTTATGAGGCTATCTTTGTTGGATATTCCTCTACTAGCAAAGCATATAGAGTTTTTATTAGATCTTCACAAACTATTGAAGAAACTATGCATGTTAAGTTTGAAGAGTCTAATGTGTTTGTTGAGAATGTTGTAGAGATTGAACCATTAGGTGAAGACATGGAGAGACTATCCTTGAAGGACTCACCCGCTCAAGAAGAAAAGCTAGACCCTATTGGTGAAGTTCAAGAGGATAAGGAGGAAAGCACTCAACCGCTTCCTAAAGCTTGGAGATACGCTACAAATCATCCTAAGGAGCTCATCTTGGGTGATGCATCTAAAGGAGTCACATCGCGCTCCAAACTCCATGACCTATGTGGTAACTTTGCTTTCATTTCTCATTTTGAACCCAAAGGCATTCTCGAAGCCGAGACGGACCCATATTGGTTGCTTGCCATGCAAGAGGAACTCAATCAATTTGAGCGCAACCAAGTTTGGCACCTTGTTCCTAAGCCCCACGATAGACCAATAATTGGTACTAAGTGGATCTTTAGGAATAAGTTGGATGAGTCCGGAAATGTCATTAGGAATAAAGCTAGGTTAGTAGCCCAAGGTTACACTCAAGTTGAGGGAATCGACTTTGAGGAATCTTTTGCACCCGTAGCACGGCTTGAAGCCATACGGATAACACTAGCTTATGCATCTTTTAAAAATTTTAAACTTTTTCAAATGGATGTAAAAAGTGCATTTTTAAATGGTTTTCTTAATGAAGAAGTTTTTGTTGCTCAACCTCCCGGTTTTGTTGATCATGTTCATCCGATTTTGTTTTCAAACTTGATAAGGCTTTGTATGGTTTAAAACAAGCTCCAAGAGCTTGGTATGAAAGACTTTCAAGTTTTCTAATTTCAAATGATTTTATTAAAGGTAAAGTAGACACTACTCTATTCACTAAGCATGTTGATAATGATATTTTAATTGTCCAAATTTATGTTGATGATATAATCTTCGGTTCTACTAATGAAGTTTTATGCAAGGATTTTGAAAAGGTAATGCAACAAGAATTTGAAATGTCCTCCATGGGTGAGCTCAACTTCTTTCTTGGACTCCAAGTCAAGCAATTGCATGATGGGAACTTCATTTCTCAAGCCAAATACGCGAAGGAACTCGTGAAGAGGTTTGGACTTGAAGACGCTAAAGCTTGCAACACTCCCATGACAACTACAACCAAGCTTGATAAGGACGACCAAGGTAAAAATGTTGATATTAAATTGTTTAGAAGCATGATAGGTAGTCTTTTATATTTAACGGCAAGTAGGCCGGATATCATGTTTAGTGTGCGTCTTTGTGCTAGATTTCAATCGTGTCCCAAAGAGTCTCATTTAATTGCCGTAAAACGCATTATTCGATATGTTAAGGGAACGATTGGATTAGGTCTTTGGTATCCGAAAACCGGAGATTTTTCTATGATTAGTTATTCGGATGCCGACTATGCGGGTTGTAGAGTAGATAGAAAGAGTACTAGTGGGACATGTCAATTTCTGGTAATTGTCTTGTTTCATGGTCCTCTAGGAAGCAAAATTCCGTAGCTCTATCAACCGCCGAGGCGGAGTATGTTGCCGCGGGGGCTTGTTGTGCACAAGTCCTTTGGATGAAACATACTCTCCTTGATTATGATTTGCATTATAAAAATATTAAAATATTTTGTGATAATACTAGTACTATTCACTTAACCAAAAATGCAAATCAACATAGTAAGACCAAGCACATTGAGATTAGATATCACTTTCTTAGAGATCATTTTGAGAAAGGTGATATTGATATTGATTATGTTTCCACCGATTTTCAACTAGCCGATATTTTCACTAAACAACTTGATTTTGCTAGATTTTCGTTTATTTGTGGAGAACTAAATATGTGTATTATTGATTGAACATGTTTCTCATAACCCTTTTTGATGTATGACAAAAAGGGGGAGAGTAAGTTACATGGACAAAAATAAGTTCATTTGGTCTTGGTTCCATATGAATTTATATGTTTTATGAGTTTTTGTATTTAGTTTAAATTGGTATCTAGATCATATTATTGTTTGTTTCAATTGGTTTCAATAATTGGTGCATCATTTCAATTATTGGTATCTAGAGCATATTATTGTGTTTTTAATTATAGCATAATTTGAGGGGGAGTTTTCTCCTCCCTATATTTTTGTTAATAGCCTATTTGTTTTGTGATCATCAAAAAGGGGGAGATTGTTAGCCCAAGAGGTTACACTCTCCAATTGTTTTTGTGTTTTGATGATGACAAACCAAATTAGTGCTATTTGGTACTAATGATTTTGTTTAAGATAAGTTTCAGGTTTTGTACCATGTTTAGAGTTCATTCGCTTCGCTGTTGCAAAAAACTTCTAAGTTCCACATAGCAATGAAGGCAATTTGCTCATCAAGGAAGGATCATAGAAGAGAAGGCACTAGCAAGGCATTGGATGGCTCAAAGACGTGAAGATTGCTCAGAGGTCCTTAGGTTTTGTATTTTTAGTTTTATAGCTTGTTAAAGAATAGAGATTAGGTTTGAAGCTCAATCACACACGTTTTTGCGCATATACTATTTCTTAGTTTATTTCTTATAAAATATACAAAAATATTTTAGTACAAAAGCTTTCTTCTACAAATTTCTTTTTATGTTACATACTGAATTCCTGTTTAAAATAGTTTGTTAAAAATATTTTTCTTCTCAAAATTCTGTCTTTATTTCGTTTTCTGACCTGATCCGGTCTACCGACAGTCGACCGAGTCTGTGTCAGGCTGGTCCGGTCGACCGGACCAGTCGACCGAGGTCCTGGCAGAATGCACGTATCCGTGTGCATGTCTGTCGGTCGACCGGGGCAGTCGACCGATGTTTATTTTTGAGTCACAGTTTGTATCAGTCGACCGGGTCGGTCGACCGATAGCCTGTAACGGTCGGAATTTTGTACTACCGGTCGACCGGCCCGGTCGACCGATGTAGCCGTTGAACAGTAACGGGCAGATTTTT
Source organism: Agave tequilana (assembly GCA_038442645.1). Classification (NCBI taxonomy): domain Eukaryota; kingdom Viridiplantae; phylum Streptophyta; class Magnoliopsida; order Asparagales; family Asparagaceae; genus Agave; species Agave tequilana. Next base: position 148,059 of record JAVJIF010005139.1, on the reverse strand, counting down.
TTAAGAGCTGTTTATTTTTGTCTTTTGTATTTAAAAATTCGTTTAAGGATATATTTTGATCTGATTACCTCCTAAACATCAGTAATTATGTTTTATCCTTAAACCCTAGCCCTCTCCTATAAATAGAGGTGTTTGGGGAGAGATTGGTTACAACAATAATTTTCAAGAGAAAAATCAAAAGTTTGAGAAATTCAAAAGAGCTTGTTTCTTGGTTTTTGTGCTAATATTCTCACTCATTTTCTGAATTGGTTTTGTGATACTGTAATACCCCTCTCCCGGAATACGTGACTAGTTACGTATTCAGTCCTTTGACCGTATTTTCCGATGTACCTTCCGTATTTGACCGATTTTAATTTCAAATATCATTTTCCAATATTTTAGATTTTATGTGATTTTCTGGAATTTTCTGGAATTAAAACGAATTTCTCCGAAACCGGTGTCGGCCAGTATCGCTGACCGATTTCCAAATTTTTATCTTCCAAACTATTAGGAATTTCCAGAAAGTCCTTTAGACTTTATTACTTAGAATAATACTTCCTACTTACACTCCTTTTTTGAGATTTTTATAAATTTATGAAAATTCTTTCGGAGTCGGTAAATTACTGATTCCGGGATTTTTAATTAAAAATCTATACGGTATTTCTTCAAACGAATTTCACCATTGGTCTTCAAATATTTTTCTTGATTTTTAGTAAAATTTCCAGACCATTCCGAAATACTTGAATTTCGGGCATTTTTCCAAATTTGCAAAATCTCTTTTCCACTTCATTTCCACCTCATTTCCCACTCACCACTTCACCTAACCCCACTCACTCTCTCCCTCTCCCACAGCCGGCCAAGTGGCCAAGGAGAGGACACTCACCTCACCCCCCTTTTTACACAAAAGTCCCTCTCATCCATCAAAATCCCAACCCCTTTACAAAAATCCCAAACCTATATAAACTTATCATTTGCAACATTGCCCTTTTCTTCCTCATTTCTTCTCAAAGAGAAGAACTCTCAAGATCTCCTTCTTCCTCTAGCAAGAACCCTAGCTTCAAGAGATCACCCCAATCTCTTCACCCCACCTCAAGATCTCTAGAGAATCAACCAAGGCTTAATTCAAGGCAACTCCAAGGGAGAATCCGTCAACCTAGCTTCAACTACAAGTTGTGGATTGGAGCCAACACCTCCATCCTTGGATCAAGCTTCAGATTTGACCCCTCCAGGTGAGTTCTTACTCACCAAGACCTAGTTCACACATCACATACTTGAAGTAGAAATCCTTGTTCACTTGCACACTAAAAAATCCTATTTTTAGGTTATCTAAGCTCAAATCCAACCATTTCAAGGGAGTAATTCACTCACCAAGACTTGTATTAGCCTTAGAGCACTGTATTTACACTTCTTGTACACATAGGTCACCTAAAACCAGGAATTTAGCCATCAAACACGTTTCCAAAATTTCTGTCCTGTACACTGATTTTCCCCACTATTAGTCGACTTACCATAAGACCTAGTCGACTAGAACACTTAGCTGAAATTTAGTTTTTCTGGAAAACACAGTATTAGTCGACTTGCCCAAAATATCAGTCGACTAATAAACTCTCTGGAAACCCATATTAGTCGACTCCTGAATCCACCTAGTCGACTAATCCATCCTGGACCAGAAAACCCTACTTTCTGTATCAAAGACCTAGACGACCGAAATATCTGTTAGTCGACTAGTGCTTCCTATTAGTCGACTAACCCTCTTACCCTAGTCGACTAGTATGCACTGAAACAGAATTCCAACACTCTGTATCCCAGTTTTAGTCGATCAATCCAAACTCCTAGTCGACTAGAAACCCTATTAGTCGACTAACCAATAACCCTAGTCGACTAATCCTGGCTGTGTGTCATAGTTAATTTCTGTTCTAAATTTAGTTCCTATACTTGTTACATGTGTATTATTTCCTGCTTGTTCATGCTTCAATACCAGCACTACATGACATATAACTGAATGGATGCATCTCCTATTGCCTCATGACTTGTTATTATATATATTCGTTTCATGGCATGTTAAATAGCAACATCACCACCTATCATGCCATCTCTTAAAACAAAGCATGATACACCGGACTTTTACATAAAATGCACCAACTTACACATGGGTCAGGGGGAAATATGCGGATATCGATATGTGTTCGTGTTTACAGTGGTATTAGGATGTGCACCATGTTTCCGGTCTTACCTGCGGTACTCCAGGGGACCGAGGGGAGTGCTTCCTCCCTTTCCTGTTTACTGTCATGACAAGGGCATATATAAGACCCTCCTGTTTAGCCTAGCGGCAGGTTCCGTCTTCAAGCAACGGAACAATACTGGGCCGTGGTCCCGGGCATGCACGGGACACACTGTAAACATAGTTCGTCGATACAACCGCTGTTTCCAATAACAACCTTGTTTCACTTGGATATGGATCTATGTGCTCTGGGACGCTGGGTCACATAGCTAGATATCACAGTAAGACAAGTAATAATAATAAGACATTAATTGTAGATTTATTGCATATGACTTTATCCTTCTTAGTTTACATCTCTGGTCATGCATTGTTACTTAGTACTATTTCATTATCTCTATTCATGATCCTTGCCACTTGGCTATCTTTTATTATTGTATTATGTCTTGACCCTTTGGATTTGCATATTCAGATTCGGAGGCCTGGAACGAAGTGGAGCCTTCCACTGAGGACTTGGCTTATCTAGGAGAGCAGGCTGACCAGCTCTAGATCTATCTTGCCCGGCACTCCCTTTTGGTTCACGGATCTCCATCCATACGTGAGCATTTTTGTATTTTTGGTTGTATCTTGTATCGTTTTGGACTTGAGTTGTGATAATGGACACTTGTATAGTGATTTTGTATATCATAACTTGTATAACTCTGTACTTCTATTTTGTATGTTGGCTTATGATTATATCACGCTGTGTGTTATACTCTGATACTTGTTGTACTTATGCTTAGCGTATGTACGTGGGGGCACCATCTGACCTACGTATATGCGTCGCAGTGACGTTCCCGTATCATTGGGATCGGGGCGTTACAGGTGGTATCAGAGCCTAGGCTCTCAAACCTAAAAGTACAACCAAGTGGCAAATTCTAGTGATTTGCTAATGCCAACTACAATGTACAAAGTTATATAGTCCTTCTTGACTTCGTCCTTGATTCGATCCTCGTATCCTAAACTCCTTCCCTTTGTTTCCAATTCCAGATCTTATCCCTTTCGGTATGGAGAGACGTTCGGGTCGCAACAATGTCGGGCAAGTACCGAATGGACCCGTGGGAGGAGAGGGTGCTGATGTCCTGAGGATCATTCAGACTATGCTGGGAAACCAGCAACAGCAGATGGAGAATCAGCAGCAGCAGACTGAGCTCCTCAGGCAGGAGTTGGCAGCTCCGAAGGAGCAAAGGCCCGGGAACGTGTCAGACTTCCGACGGCTACAGCCGGCCGTATTCACGGGAGTCGAGAGGCCATTGGAGGCTGAACAGTGGTTAACAGACACCACCGATCTGCTGAACGCCGCCAGGGTGCCTAAGGAGAACCAAGTGGAGGTTGCAAAGATACAGCTGAAGGACATAGCCAGGACTTGGTGGCTTGCAGAGGAGGCTCGCTTGAAGGAGCCTATCTCTTGGGATACGTTCTCCAAGAGCTTTATAGCAGGTTCTTTCCCGCCACTGCTCAGAAGGACATGGAGGAGCAATTCATCAGGCTTCAACAGGGGGATAGATCCGTAGATGAGTATGCTGCAGAATTCCTCAGGCTGAGTCGCTTTGCCCCTTACATGGTGTCAGATGAAGAGAAGAGGGCAAGCAGGTTTCAGCAGGGTTTACAGATGGAGATCCAGATGTTTCTGATGCCCCAGCAGCTGAAGACCTATGCTGAGGTTCTCACCATCGCTCGAGAGGTGGAGCGTGGGTTTCAGAAGAAGCAAGAGAACCAGGCCATGAAGAGGCCGTTTGTGCCGGTGGGCAGAGGAGGACCATCCAGAGCAGCGAAGGTCCAGGCCAGGCAACCATTCAGGGCAGTTCCTTACCAGGTGGCTCGACCAGGTCTTATCTGCAACTTTTGCCAGAAACCAGGACACTCTCAGCAGGATTGCAGGAGGGCAAACGGATGGTGTTTGGTGTGTGGAGCACGAGACCATGCCGTGGAGACCTGTCCGCACAGGAGAATGGGGTTTGCTAATCAAACCTTGCCGGCACCTCAAGGGCAGAATGTACAGAGGGCACTACCAGGGCCAGTTGGGCAGAGGCACCAGGGACCAGTGATGAGGAGAGCTCTTCCCCTTCCTCCACCGCATGTTGCTCGCCCAGTGCAGAGGGGAGCCCGGACAGCAGCAGGGCGTGGCAGAGGTCAGGCCTACAACCTGACAGCGGAGGAGGCTGAGGCTTCGGAGGAGGTGATTACAGGTAACATCAGAGTTCATTCTATACCTGTTCTCGCTCTCTTCGATTCGGGTGCATCCCACAGTTATATCTCCGACCATTTTGTGGCTGTTCATTCCATACCTGTTAAGGCTTTAGACCACAAGTGGGAGATAAGTACCGGGAATGGGGTAGTTGTATCTTCTAGAGTTTGTGCTGACTGTCCAGTGGAGCTTTGTGGGAAGACCTTGGCCATAGATATGCTCGTACTAGACACCAAGGGGTACGACGTAATCTTAGGCATGACCTGGCTCAGTCAGTACTATGCAGTGATTGACTGTAGGGGAAGGAGGATCAATTTCAGAATCCCTCATCAGCCGGAGTTCCAGTTTAGCGGAGAGGTGAAGCCTGCTAAGAAGGAGATTCAGATGACCACTTCGGAGGTTCTGAAGGGAGTGCCAGTGTGGGATGAATTTCCAGGAGTCTTTGCTGAGATTTCAGGACTTCCACCGGAGAGGATAGTGGAGTTCTCCATTGATACAGTTCCAGGGACAGCTCCTATATCCAAGGCTCCGTACAGGATGGCACCGACGGAGTTGGAGATCCTGAAGAAGCAACTGCAGGAGTATTCGGACAAGGGATTGATTCGGCCGAGCACTTCACCATGGGGAGCTCCAGTGCTCTTGGCGAATAAGAAGGATGGTGGTAAGAGGCTTTGTATTGATTATAGGGAGTTGAACAAGGTCACCATCAAGAACAAGTATCCCTTACCCCGGATTGATGACTTGTTTGATCAGCTCCATGGAGCCCGTGTATTTTCTAAGTTAGATTTGCAGTCGGGTTACCATCAGCTGAGGGTGAAGAAGGAGGATGTTCCGAAGACTGCATTCAGGACCCGATATGGCCACTATGAATTTCTAGTTATGCCTTTCGGAGTCACCAATGCCCCTGCGGTTTTCATGGATTTGATGAATCGAGTGTTCTCCCCTTACCTGGATCAGTTTGTAGTTGTATTCATAGATGACATCCTGATCTATTCAAGGAATGAGAAGGAGCATGCAGAGCACTTGAGGATTGTGTTGCAGACCCTCCAGCAGGAGCAGCTTCATGCCAAGAGGAGCAAGTGTGAATTCTGGTTGGACAGCATAGCCTTCCTCGGACACATAGTTTCAGCAGAAGGAATTTCAGTTGATCCCAGTAAAGTCCAGGCAGTGCAGAATTGGCCAGTTCCGAAGACGGTGACTGAGATAAAGAGCTTTCTTGGACTAGCCGGATATTACAGGCGCTTTGTCCAGGATTTCTCTAGACTTGCAGCTCCGTTGACCAGGCTCACCAGAAAAGGGGAGAGATTCATATGGACGGAAGAATGTGATGCAGCATTTGAGCAGTTGAAGCAGAGGCTTATCACAGCTCCAATCTTGAGGACTCCTTCAGGAAGAGGAGGGATGGTCATTTTCTGTGATGCATCAGGTAAAGGCCTGGGGTGTGTGCTTATGCAACATGATCATGTTATAGCATATGCATCTAGGCAGTTGAAGCCTCATGAGAGGAATTACCCAACTCATGACTTGGAGTTGGCAGCTGTGATATTTGCTTTGAAGATCTGGAGACACTACCTTCTGGGAGACAAAGTGTTGATATACACAGACCACAAGAGCCTCAAGTATATTTTCTCACAGAAGGAGTTGAATATGAGGCAGAGGCGGTGGCTGGAGCTGATGGCGGACTATGACATTGACTTGCAGTATCATCCAGGCAAAGTCAATACCGTTCCTGATGCACTGAGCAGGATGCCAGAGAACAGAGTGCTAGTCCACCTCACACAGCAGAGGGAGTTGATTCAGGAATTCATCAGATTGGATTTGATGTTAGTGCAAGGGGGTGATAAGGCCGGGCAGTTCATGGCTTTACAGATCCAGTCATCATTGATAGAGGAGATCAAGGAAGCTCAGATGGAGGACCCCAGATTGCAGACATTCAGAGCTCAGGTGGAGGCTGGATTGAGGTCGGATATCTGCATTCACCCAGATGGTGCATTGTATTTTGGAGATAGACTTTGTGTTCCCCAAGGGGAAGTCAGACAGAAGATTTTGGAGGAAGCTCACAGTTCAGCTTATTCTATACACCCTGGGGGAAACAAGATGTACCAGGACCTGAAGAAGCACTTTTGGTGGAATGCCATGAAGAGGGAGATAGCCCAGTTTGTTGCTAAGTGCTTGGTTTGCCAGCAGATAAAGATCGAGCATCAGAGATCAGCTGGACTTCTTCAACCTTTGCCGATACCCGAGTGGAAATGGGAGCACATCACCATGGACTTCGTGACGGCATTGCCTCGGAGTCCCAGGGGTAATAATGCGGTGTGGGTGATAGTTGATCGCCTCACCAAGTCAGCTCACTTCATACCATTCAGGGTAGGCCAGTCGACAGAGGTTCTGGCAGATAAGTATATGAAGGAGGTGGTTCGTCTGCATGGAGTTCCTGTGAGTATTGTATCAGATAGAGACACCAGATTCAGATCTCATTTCTGGGAGAGTCTCCAAGCAAGTCTGGGAACTCGTCTGAAGTTCAGTACTTCCTATCATCCGCAGACAGACGGACAATCTGAGAGGACCATCCAGATCCTTGAAGATATGTTGAGGGCTTGCATGTTGGACTTCGGAGGATCTTGGGAGGACCATCTGCACTTGGCTGAGTTTTCATATAACAACAGCTATCAGGCAAGTATTAAGATGGCGCCCTTTGAGGCACTGTATGGAAGGAAGTGCCGATCGCCGATTTGCTGGGATGAGGTCGGTGAGAGGAGTTTATTGGGGCCGGAGATGCTGGTTCAGACTACAGAGAAGGTCAGGGTTATCAGAGATCATCTTCGGGCTGCTCAGAGTAGGCAGAAGAGTTGGGCTGACACTCTAAGGAGGCCATTGGAGTTCCAGACCGGAGATCATGTGTTCTTGAAGATATCACCTACCAAGGGAGTGATCCGGTTCGGTGCTCGGGGGAAGCTGAGTCCAAGGTATATTGGCCCATTCGAGATCCTGGATCGTGTGGGAGATGTGTCCTATAGATTGGCATTACCGCCATCTTTGGACGGGGTGCATAATGTCTTCCACGTGTCTCAGTTGAGGAAGTATGTCAGGGATGACAGCCATATTCTGGACCATTCCGAGCTGGAGCTACAACCGGATTTATCATACCAAGAGCAGCCGTTGGCCATTCTGGGTAGGAGTGTCAAGACACTGAAGAACAGAGCTATTCCATTGGTATTGGTGTCATGGAACAGGCATGCGCCAGGAGAGGCCACTTGGGAGCGTGAGGACGTTATCTGGGATCGTTATCCTCATCTTTTCACATCTTGATTGGGTAAGACTCTTCCCTTCTACCTTTCTACCGTTATCTTTCCTTGTATCCATATCTATCTGTTGCTCTTCCTGTTATCTTTCACCTTATGAAATTTCGAGGACGAAATTTTTGTAAGGTGGGTAGATTGTAATACCCCTCTCCCGGAATACGTGACTAGTTACGTATTCAGTCCTTTGACCGTATTTTCCGATGTACCTTCCGTATTTGACCGATTTTAATTTCAAATATCATTTTCCAATATTTTAGATTTTATGTGATTTTCTGGAATTTTCTGGAATTAAAACGAATTTCTCCGAAACCGGTGTCGGCCAGTATCGCTGACCGATTTCCGAATTTTTATCTTCCAAACTATTAGGAATTTCCAGAAAGTCCTTTAGACTTTATTACTTAGAATAATACTTCCTACTTACACTCCTTTTTTGAGATTTTTATAAATTTATGAAAATTCTTTCGGAGTCGGTAAATTACTGATTCCGGGATTTTTAATTAAAAATCTATACGGTATTTCTTCAAATGAATTTCACCATTGGTCTTCAAATATTTTCTTGATTTTTAGTAAAAATTCCAGACCATTCCGAAATACTTGAATTTCGGGCATTTTTCCAAAATTTGCAAAATCTCTTTTCCACTTCATTTCCACCTCATTTCCCACTCACCACTTCACCTAACCCCACTCACTCTCTCCCTCTCCCACAGCCGGCCAAGTGGCCAAGGAGAGGACACTCACCTCACCCCCTTTTTACACAAAAGTCCCTCTCATCCATCAAAATCCCAACCCCTTTACAAAAATCCCAAACCTATATAAACTTATCATTTGCAACATTGCCCTTTTCTTCCTCATTTCTTCTCAAGAGAAGAACTCTCAAGATCTCCTTCTTCCTCTAGCAAGAACCCTAGCTTCAAGAGATCACCCCAATCTCTTCACCCCACCTCAAGATCTCTAGAGAATCAACCAAGGCTTAATTCAAGGCAACTCCAAGGGAGAATCCGTCAACCTAGCTTCAACTACAAGTTGTGGATTGGAGCCAACACCTCCATCCTTGGATCAAGCTTCAGATTTGACCCCTCCAGGTGAGTTCTTACTCACCAAGACCTAGTTCACACATCACATACTTGAAGTAGAAATCCTTGTTCACTTGCACACTAAAAAATCCTATTTTTAGGTTATCTAAGCTCAAATCCAACCATTTCAAGGGAGTAATTCACTCACCAAGACTTGTATTAGCCTTAGAGCACTGTATTTACACTTCTTGTACACATAGGTCACCTAAAACCAGGAATTTAGCCATCAAACACGTTTCCAGAATTTCTGTCCTGTACACTGATTTTCCCCACTATTAGTCGACTTACCATAAGACCTAGTCGACTAGAACACTTAGCTGAAATTTAGTTTTTCTGGAAAACACAGTATTAGTCGACTTGCCCAAAATATCAGTCGACTAATAAACTCTCTGGAAACCCATATTAGTCGACTCCTGAATCCACCTAGTCGACTAATCCATCCTGGACCAGAAAACCCTACTTTCTGTATCAAAGACCTAGACGACCGAAATATCTGTTAGTCGACTAGTGCTTCCTATTAGTCGACTAACCCTCTTACCCTAGTCGACTAGTATGCACTGAAACAGAATTCCAACACTCTGTATCCCAGTTTTAGTCGATCAATCCAAACTCCTAGTCGACTAGAAACCCTATTAGTCGACTAACCAATAACCCTAGTCGACTAATCCTGGCTGTGTGTCATAGTTAATTTCTGTTCTAAATTTAGTTCCTATACTTGTTACATGTGTATTATTTCCTGCTTGTTCATGCTTCAATACCAGCACTACATGACATATAACTGAATGGATGCATCTCCTATTGCCTCATGACTTGTTATTATATATATTCGTTTCATGGCATGTTAAATAGCAACATCACCACCTATCATGCCATCTCTTAAAACAAAGCATGATACACCGGACTTTTACATAAAATGCACCAACTTACACATGGGTCAGGGGGAAATATGCGGATATCGATATGTGTTCGTGTTTACAGTGGTATTAGGATGTGCACCATGTTTCCGGTCTTACCTGCGGTACTCCAGGGGACCGAGGGGAGTGCTTCCTCCCTTTCCTGTTTACTGTCATGACAAGGGCATATATAAGACCCTCCTGTTTAGCCTAGCGGCAGGTTCCGTCTTCAAGCAACGGAACAATACTGGGCCGTGGTCCCGGGCATGCACGGGACACACTGTAAACATAGTTCGTCGATACAACCGCTGTTTCCAATAACAACCTTGTTTCACTTGGATATGGATCTATGTGCTCTGGGACGCTGGGTCACATAGCTAGATATCACAGTAAGACAAGTAATAATAATAAGACATTAATTGTAGATTTATTGCATATGACTTTATCCTTCTTAGTTTACATCTCTGGTCATGCATTGTTACTTAGTACTATTTCATTATCTCTATTCATGATCCTTGCCACTTGGCTATCTTTTATTATTGTATTATGTCTTGACCCTTTGGATTTGCATATTCAGATTCGGAGGCCTGGAACGAAGTGGAGCCTTCCACTGAGGACTTGGCTTATCTAGGAGAGCAGGCTGACCAGCTCTAGATCTATCTTGCCCGGCACTCCCTTTTGGTTCACGGATCTCCATCCATACGTGAGCATTTTTGTATTTTTGGTTGTATCTTGTATCGTTTTGGACTTGAGTTGTGATAATGGACACTTGTATAGTGATTTTGTATATCATAACTTGTATAACTCTGTACTTCTATTTTGTATGTTGGCTTATGATTATATCACGCTGTGTGTTATACTCTGATACTTGTTGTACTTATGCTTAGCGTATGTACGTGGGGGCACCATCTGACCTACGTATATGCGTCGCAGTGACGTTCCCGTATCATTGGGATCGGGGCGTTACAGATACTCTCTGATTTAATTTTTCTTTTCACCTTACACAAGAGCTTCATTCCTACTCAATATTCTCTAAGGACCTTTGTAAGGGAAGAGATATTTGAAAGAGAGAGTTTGTGGTCTTTTGACTACTCAGAGATAATTTGTACTTGAGCTTTGTGAAATTGAGTACTCCTGTGTGTTGGGTACTGCAGTGATTGTGTAACTGTCTGTGTGATAGTGAAGTAGCTAGAATCCTTCTGGGGAAGGCGGGGAGTAGAGCTGGGTGCTCGAACCTCGATAACATATCCTTGTGTTTGCGATTGGTTTACTTTCTTGCACTCTTTACTTTACTATACTTGCTCTTATTCTTGCTCATCATAATCATTGTCATACTTACTTGCTTGCATTCATCTTGTGATTCTTGTTTGGTGACTGTTGTAGCTTTAATTTTAAATTGCCCTTTGATTAGCATTATCACCTATTCACCCCCCCTCTAGGTGATTTTCACTATAAATACTTTAATTGAGATACACTTTCTCCATAATTTTTCTTTAATTTGATACTTGAAATACAGCTAGAGGGGGTGAATAGGTGTTTTGCTAATCAAATGCAATTTTAATACTAATTATGATGAGTTATGCAAACGGTCACTCAAAATAAGAATTGAAGCCGAATTCCCCGTGAAGAGCTCTAGAATTTCTCCTCTTTGATTCCTCTAGATAATGAGTTGAGGTGCGCAATTGCCTCCTAGTTGAGATGAGTATAGACTGGTAATGAAAATGATGGAATGAAAGCAATTATAGAATGCAAGATAAATAATATCATGAGTATGAAAAATGAAAAGCAATAGAGAGCAAGACACAATCACATGCAAACACAAGAGAATTTGTTCGGAGGTTCGAGCCACCGCTCTATGTCCCCGCCTTCACCACTATGAAGGATTTCACTATCCTCTAAGGGATCTTTTATATAGGGGCCTTACACAAAGGAATTACAAATTGGTCTACACAAGACCGGAGTACACAACTCCACCAACTCAACCCTCTACACAAGAGGTAGCTCAAAGCCAATTGAGATTACAAAGTATTTGGTGATCTAACAAGATCACAAACACTCTCTCAACTTCTTATAGAGTGGAATATGAAGTGATGCTCAAGAACCTAAGTGAGAGAAGAAATTCAGGTAGAAAGAATAGAGGAGTTTCAAAAACCAACTGAAAATAGCTTTGGAAAGAAAGAGCTTGGAAATTGAAAGTTAGAAAAAACTATTCTCTTTAGAAACAAACTTGAAAACTTGTATAGTTTTTTTGTCTAAAACCAAAACCCATGACCCATATATATAGGAAATGAATAAATATTATTTATAAATCATATCAGGTCATTTGGGGTGTATTTAGACACTTGAAAATCAAAAATGGCCATTGGAATTCACTTAAAACTAGCCCTTATGGTCATCTGGCAGCCTGTCGGTCTATCGGCCGGTCGACTGACAGGTCATCCAGAATAGAGCCGTTCTCTCCGGTTGACCGGGCGGTCGACCGCTCGTTATATAAAAGGGAAATTTTAAATTGTCGATCGACCGGGTCGGTCGACCGACCCCAACTGAGAGTTAGGGTCTCTCAGTCGGTCGACCGCAACGGTTGGCGGTCGACCGGTTGGTCGACCGACAACATGCACAAACATGCACACCCCTGGACAAAGGCCCGGTCGCCCGCCTGATCGACCGTTCTGGCCTGCAATGTGCATCGGTCGACTAGGCGGTCAACTGTTTTGGCCTGAAACAGTTTTATGAAGGGGTTTTGAAATTCAAATAATTTTCAAAATATTTTGTATTAGTTTAAGGGTGATGTAACAATGTATAGAAGATGAAATACATATTCTAAGCTTGTTATAAAATTTTGAAAAAATTATGAGACATGTATCAATATCAAACATGCAAAAAATACCAATACTAGCAAAACTTGTATTTTTCAAAATTGTGTATTTTGTGCGTGTAACTTCTTGAGCATTACTATCATATTCTACACTTTAACAAACTAATATCTTACAAGGCTCTAGGTGACTACAAGATCTTCTACGGGCTTCTCCATTAGTGACAATTGAGTGTTTTGAGCTTTGACCCCGTATTTGAGTCTTCTCAAGTCTCCAAACCTTTCTTTAGAGGAAGAAAGTTTCTTGAATCCTTAAAACTCTGAGATAAACTTAAACACTTGAATTTGATTAGTATAAATAACCATATATGTTTTGTTATCATCAAAATCATAAAACCAGATGATTGTAACCTTAGGCCAACAATACTGGGTTCATAAGGAATACTTACAGGTTTACATTTCAAATAACCAAATCTCTTTAATATTTTTTCAATGTAATGAAATTGGATTATCTGTATCCCCTCATTAGTCATGCTAAGTTTAACTCCTAAAATCACGTTTCCTATCCCCATATCTTTTTCTCAAAGTAATTTTTCAGAATATCCTTTGTTTTATTTGTTCTATATATGCTATTCCCAAAAATACGAATATCATCCACATATAGACAGATAATAATAAATGAATTCTTAAAGAATTTCTAATAAACACATTTTTCTGAATCACAAATATTAAAACCATTTGAAAGAATGATGCTATCAAAATTTTCATGCCATTTCTTAGGAGCTTGTTTTAATCCATATAATGATTTAACCAACTTACATACTTTATTTTAATGCTAGCAACTATAAATCTTTCAAGTTACTCCATATAAAATCTCCTCTTCTAGACACGGAGTCTTAACATCCATTTGATAGATCTCAAGATTAGAAGAAGCAACTAACGCAATGAATATATGAATAGTACTCATTCTAGACACGGGAGAGTATGTGTTGAAGTAATCCAAACCTTCTTTTTGTTTGAAACTCTTAGCCATGAGTCTAGTTTTATATTTATTTATGGATCCATCAGGATTTAATTTTCTTTTAAGGATCTATTTACACCCAATTAGTTTAATACCAATAGATAAATCTGCAAGAACTCATGTTCCATGAGCCATAGTAGAGTCCATTTCACTCTTGACAACTTCTTCCAAAATAGAGCATCATTGCTTGTCATTGAATCACTAAAGGTTAATAGATCTTCCTCGATATTGTAAGTAACGAAATCATCACCAAAGTTCTTTTTAGTCCCTTGTCTTACAGACCTACATATTTCTACAATAAGTTCTTTTCGTTTTCTTTCAATATCCAATGAAGATATAGGAGTATCTGTTGGTATAATAATATTTTTATCAGAAAAAATATGTTCAAAAAATGCAGCATCATCAGATTCTTTAATGGTATTAACAACTATATCAGAAAATTTAGATTTCCAAACAAGAAATCTGCAAGCATTGCTATGATATGTATAACCAATAAAATTGCCATCAAAGATCTTAGGGCCTAGTTTATTAATTTTAGCATTAGATATCTAACTTTCACAAGACATCCCCACCATTTTAAAAATTTGAAACTAGGTTTTCTCCCATGCCAAAGCTCAAAAGGAGTCTTATCAGATTTCTTATATGGAATCATATTCAAAATTTTGTAAGCAAAAAATAAGGCTTCTCTTCATAAATTTTTAGGAAGTCCAAAACTTGATAACACAGAATTTATTGAAAGTACACTTATAGGGGGGTGAATAGGTATAGTGTTAATCTAATGATAAAAAATGTGGAATTAAAAACTTTTACACTATCACAATAGATATCCAAAGAGTGAAGTCGGATTCCCGATGAAGGGCTCTAGAATTTCTCCTCAAGATTTCTCTTTTATAAAAGTTGAGGTGCATCAATAGCTCTCTTGGATATAACAAATATGAGCACTTAAACAATATCAAGATATGCAAATGAACAATAGTAGCAATGCAAGATATAAAGAGAGTAGAGTTTAGAGAGAGATAACCAAACGCAAACACAAGAAAATGTTTCGAGGTTCAAGCACCAAGCTCTATATCCCTGCCTTCACCTAGAAGGATTTCAACTCTCCACTAAGGACTCCACAAAGGATACAAATCCAATCCTCTACACAAGAGGAGGCACAAAACCAAGGCACAAAGTTTATGCACAAATCAATCACCTCTACATAAGAGGGAAGGCACAAAGTAAAAGAGAATAGTTACAATACTTGGTGATCAAAAGATCACAAACAACACCTCTCACAATATAAGATCCTATAGGATAGCTTGTGCAATGAATGGCTCAAGCTTGTGAGAAAATAAAGATTTTGGAAAAGAAGCACAAAAAACACCTGGGAAAACTCTTGAATGATATAGAAAGTGAAATTTTGAAACTTGAATTCCCAAAATTTGTTTTCTTTGATTTTCCAAAAACTTTGAAATAAATGAGAAGATATAGATTTTGAGGCTCAAATACGTGTTTTAAAACTCAGTTAATGTAGGGAAAATAGCTCTTAAAAATCGTCTTAGAAACTCACCCAAAAACCCCATATTTATAGGCCAAGAAAAACTAGTC
Source organism: Agave tequilana (assembly GCA_038442645.1). Classification (NCBI taxonomy): domain Eukaryota; kingdom Viridiplantae; phylum Streptophyta; class Magnoliopsida; order Asparagales; family Asparagaceae; genus Agave; species Agave tequilana. The sequence continues at coordinate 132,944 of JAVJIF010005139.1, read as the reverse complement.
GTTGGAGTTCAAAGAGTGTCAAAAATGGTTTGTCAATCGACCGGCCGGTCGACCGCCCAACGGCTATATTTTCAGCCATTAGGGATTGTCGGTGGATCGCCCGATCGACCGAGCAAAACACGAGAGCTCTGCAGGATCATTCGGTCAACCGGTCAGTCGACCGAACTTTACTGCAGTTGACCGCCCCATTGACCGAGCTCTGGTTCGTTAGGCTTGTGCACGTCTGTGTACGTCGATCGACTGGCTATAGCCATCGGTCGACCGTGTGGTCGACCGGCAGCAGCCCAAAACCAATAACAAAGGGATTTTTAACTGACATTTTGAAACCTATTTAAATTCCAATAAATTCGACAAAAATAAGTACATGTAAATACAATGTAGCACAAATATGTGTGATCAAAAATCAACATATATTACAAACATGTAAACAATTTTTGAGACACGAAAATTTAAGTTTAAAACAAAAACTGTATTTTTCAAAAACCAAACTTCTAAATGAATCCGATTTTTTCAAAACTTGTATAAATACAAAAACAAGTTATTGAAACACATTTGAAGCATAATGTGTATGAATAGAATCCAATACACATAATAAATGATATAGACTTGTTTTTGACAATAAGCATCAAAATAAGTTTTGATAAATACAAAACTTAAACACATGAGCTGAACTCACCAAAATAAGTTACTTAAACATTTATGAGGCAACAATATATGGGTGAAATACAATACATGTATAAATCAATGTAAACTTGTTTTGATGAAATCTATTCATGAAACCAAAAAATGTATACTTAATAAACCGAAACTTATAACATAAAGAAATAAGTTTTTATAAACAATTGAAGCTCTAATATGTGTGGATGGGATCTAACACATATTTCAAAGTATAAAACTTATTCTATTGAGATGAAAATCATATAAATATAAACTTGTGAAATCAAAATGGTTAAACCAAAAACAAAACTATTAATCTTGAAAGACAATATTTAAACTTTGTGTGTGTATGCTTGAGCAATCAAAACTAATCTATTCTTTACAAGACATCTAAACTCACAAACTCTATATAGATCTTCTTCTCCAAGTAGACCTAATCCAAACTTAATTCTATTAGCTAGACTCCTCTTTGAGTACAAATATGTTCTATAAGCTTAAACTCTTAAATCACCGTGTGTTAATGTCACGCCTCGCTTCTCAAAATACGGAGTACGAGTACGTGACACTGGCCAGCGATACTCACGAAGAGTAAAATCTCTTCCATGAGTACCTTAGGCTCTCAATAACGAGCAAGGTAGCACACATGTGCATATACAACCATGCGCAGGGATAAAAGCACATATACGAAATATTGAATCATAAACAATATCATCTACCATATCTGAATAAAACAAGTCAAGAAAAAAAACTGAACTCACCAGAGAACAATTGAACCAGAATATGTTCTGCGATCAAATCTCTATAACGGTTTTCTGATCTAGATACTAAAAAATAATAAAGGTCCATGACACCGGTTGATCCCGAATTGAGATTCATCTCCAATAATTCACAAAAAATTTTAGAAAATCTACAAAAATTTAAAATATTAGGAAATAATATCTTGACCTAAAACGATCTCAATCCAGTTATCAGGACGGTTAAATCGGGTATCGAATATCAGTATTGACATATGTACAGTGGGAACCGAGCGTTACAATCCTGCCCACCTTATAAAAAGAATTTCATCCTCGAAATTCAGCAAGTCATCAACATGTGAATTGAAGCAGTCTATGAGAGTTAGAATTGTTCTGGATCCGTAGTCATGTCAATATGCTATAACCCACTGTCAAGTCAAATATGAGTCATGATCCAACGTACTCATCTGCCAAGAGTATCACCATAAGTCCGTGGATCAAATTGACTTTCGAAAGTTCATAATCAATCATCCTTAATATTACTTTAGTCCTCAGATTTACTATAGTCATGTTCATCTGATAAGATTACTTTCATAATTTATAGATCAAATATTAAGATCTATCTGTAATCGTATTCCACTAATTTATTCTTTTAAGTCTTTCAATCCACCATGATCACATCGAACAAAATTTCAGATATCTCAATTATGTTACCTTCCTTGTAACATCACTTCAACATTAGATTATCTCTTAGATCACTACATATTGCTTAATTAATAATCACCCATGTTTGTTATATCCTTAAAATTATTAAGATCCCAAATAATCTCAAATTCTCGAGTACATGTTTTATAATCGTCCACAGTATTACCATAACACAATTCTCAGATCACACAGTCACTAATGGAAGATCAATAGTCAAGGTAGCAGTCACTGATGCAAATTTCAAGATTAGATATCAACAGTTAGTAATTATAAGTTCTCGAAAAATGTGCCCATAATATTAATTAGTTCTTGTCTCAACCCTCAATATACCTTTCAGATTGATTTTTATAATCTTGCTTTTATATTTCTCCATCAGATCCTCAAAGTTTGAGTTCTAAATTCATTGATCTTCATAAAAATTTATATATATCTATCTCTTTCTTTCATCTATGATTCTTTAATCAGAAGATCACAAGATTCCCAAATTATCAAGGTATTCTAATTACCATGTTTTAAAAGTCAAAGGATTAACTCAAAAAACCTCAAACTATTATAGATATTCTTAAAATATTACTTAGATATGAAAACTTTGAGATTCTAATCCTCAAAAACTAAATCCAAGTAATATGATCCAATGTATAGTCATATTTCACCCAAGGCAATGATTCCATTTATTGATCTGATTATCACACAAGGATCCATGCCCTTAAATCTAATATATTGATGTAATTTGATCACTATTTAATTCAATCATAATTTTTTTTATCTTAAGTCCTCCATCTTACTGTGATTCCCCAGTAGACATAAATCTCCAAGTTTCAAATTCAAAATCCCCATAAAATTAATGTTAAGATAATTCCACAATGATCCTCTCAATTATTCTTCTTTGTCCAAACGATTAGTTCAAATCCTCAATATATCTATTAGCAATCTAAACCAAGAATAGTAATAGTCTAACCAGACATGATCAAAAGGGGCAGAGTAGGTATGATGATAATATGAAGACACAACAAAATGATGGAATAGTCAGATCAGGGCAATTGTTCTAGTATTTTCGAGGATCGATTGAGTGAGTAAGAAGTCAGAGGAGGGAGTCAAATGACTATTTACTTAGATAATTCCATGGATGATTATCATATATATGGCATGATTGTATATATCGCATATAACGTTACTAACCTGGATCTGATACCAGCAAAACTATGTCATGCCCCGCTTCTCAAAATACGGAGTACAGGTATGTGACAATGGCCAGCAGATACTCACGAAGAGTGAAATCTCTTCCATGAGTACCTCAGGCTATCAATAACGAGTAGGATAGCACACATATATGCATATAAAATCATGTGTAGGGATAAAAAGCACATATACAATATACTGAATCATAAACAATATCATTCACTGTATCTAAATAAAACAAGTCAAGAAACTGAACTCGCCAGAGAACAACAGAAATAGAATATGTTCTACGATCAAATCTCTATACCAGCTATCTGATCTAGATACTAAAAAATAATAAAGTCTGTGATACCGGTCGATCCCGAATTGAGATTCATCTCCAATAATTCTCAAAAAAAATTTGAAAATCTAAAAAATTCAAAATATTGAGAAATAATATCTTGAGCTGAAATGTCTCAATTCAGCTATCATGATGGTTAAATTAGGTATCGAATATCATTATTGACATACTTTCATTGGGAACTGAGAGTTACAGTTAGCGTCAAAGAAGCTAAATACCAACTAAGATCTTGATCAATATCTGAAACTTAAACACAATAAGATCATTAGTACTATAACTGTATAAATTAATCATCATCAAAACTAGAGTGATAGGCTTTTGGGCAACAATTATCATATCAATCAAAGTTCAATTCTTCGATTCTGCCACATCGTTAGATTGTGGTAAGTAAGGGATTGTAGTCTTCTGAATAATGCCATTATTTTTCACAAAAGTTTATAATTTCAGAAGAACAATATTCTCCTTTATCTGATCTCAGGCTTTTAATTTCTTTTCAGTTTGGTTTTCAACTTTCAATTTGAAAAGAAAAAAGTTATTGAATGCTTCAACTTTATATTTAAGTAAATAAATGTGTCAGAATCTTGAAAAGTCATCTAGAAAAAGAATAAAGTATCTCTTCCCTCCTATAGTTAGAACTCTATTTAATTCACATATGTCACTGTTTATGAGTTCTAACAAGGTAGAGGTACGAGAAACAGAATTAAAAGATTTTCTAGGTTTCTTTGATTGAACACATATGTCACATTTTTTACTTGGATCTATATTAGACTTTGGAGTAAGATCTAAGTGCATCATTCCCTTAATGATATGAGCATTCACATGACCAAGTCGAGCATGCCAAATATTTTGAGATTAAATATTCATAATCATAGAAGAGATAATATTGAAATTAGAAATAGTACAACAAATCATCATGTGCATATTCAATTACAACAAACATTTTGTGCTATCCGCTAACATTATTACATTCAAAAACCAATTTAAATCCTTCCTTATTTAAAAGCACTCCGCTAACAAGATTTTCCTAACTTCTGGAATATGTTGCACATCATTGAGAGTAAGCACGTTTTCTGAAGTAAAACGCAAATCAACTCTCCCTTGTCCAAGCACTTGTGCAACAGTGAAGTTCCCCATAGTCACAGTTCTTCCTCGAAGATTCTGATAAGAAATAAAAGAGGAAATGTTAGAACAAACATGAACATTTGTTCCTGTATCAATATACCAATCTGTAGGTAGATAAGTCATAAATATCTCAGATTTAGGTAATTTTGACCTTGAGAAGGTACCAATAATCATGTTAGCTTGTTAAAAAGAAGTATCCTTGTTGCTAGATTCTCCATTTTCTTTGCTTTTTCAAAATTTGTATTGTTTGGCAAAATGCCCAACATTCTCGCAAACATAGCAAGTATTCTGCTTTTGGTCCTTTTGTACTTGACCAGAAGGTTTAAAGTGTCTCTTGAATTTATTATTACCGTATTATTTACCTTTCTTAGCAGCAACAAGATTGGCATTATCTTGGATTTCTGAATTTGAGGAGAGTTATTGAGGCTTATGTTTACTCTGATGTTTCTCCTCGATTTGAATTGACACCATCAATCTAGTGTTATTGCCTCACTCTTATGTTTAGGAGTGATTTAAAAATCACTCCAAGAGGGTGGAAGCTTGTAGATAAGAGCTAAACCTGCTGCCTTTCTTCAATAGGAATTCCCTTTGCAATGAGCCTTGTAACTAGATTCTGGATTTGATGGGCTTGTTCAAGCACATGTTTTTCATCCATTATTTTGAAATCGAAGTACTCTACTACGGTGTACTTCTCTTCTCCTGCATTTTCTTTTTATACTTCTTTTCAAGTGCATCTCACAATTCTTTCGAATTAGTAGTATCACAGTAAATATCATAAAGTGGATCACTCAGAGCATTTAGAATCTGACCATGACAGGTATAGTTATCAGTTAAGCATTTTGTATATTTGTCAGAATTTCCCTGCTCGGATCCACCACCATCAGTAGGAGGAGGAGATACATGATCAGTAATTGTGTAAAAAATCTTCAGGGCTATCAACCAGAATTTTATTAGATGTTGCCATCTCTTGAATTAACCCCTTCAAAAGCCTTAGATTTGTCAACCTTTTCCTCAGTCTTATCCATAACAGAGTACAATTTCTGTTTTAAATCATTGAAAAATAGTGATTGGATAAATTGGGAATAAGAAGGTTCTGACATAAATATGAGACGTATTATTATCACCGACTTTAGAACAGAGATTGCCCTCTTATAATGCATCGGGTTCGGGCAATTTATTCTCAGGATACAATAGAATTTTTTGAATATTGCGTGCACTGCAAATATTGAAACTCTTGAACTCAATTCAAGATTACAGTGCTGTCTACAGATTATACTAATGTATATATTTGTATATAACTTGTTTGAATGCTTGTTCTTTGTGAGTGAGTGTCAAAACAAGATGTGAAAGGGGCCATTTATAGGTTTACACACCCCCACCCATATAGTCCTACGGATAAAGAACAGTTGCTTCTAAAACGTTGCAACCGTTTGAACATGCAACTGTTGTCCAAGAACCGCATGCATGCAACGTTCGTTGGTGGTTATGAAACCAACAAAGAGATGTTGCATGCAGGAACAAGAGAGAGAAGGCCATTGGACATTATCATGCATGAGGTCCAATGTTCATGTGCATGCAACTTTACGTGTTGCGCTATATTGTCTCTTTCCTTTGTATTTTATTATTTTGAAATTATTCAACACCTATCTCCTATTGTTTAATTCCGAAGTATTCTTATCTTGAAACTCTCTTCGTTATCTTTTTTTAATACATTGATTATCTTTTTTTTTTAATCTTAAAAATACTTTTTCAAGGCTTTCAGCTTTCCCTCGCGAAACATAACCTAAACGTTCTAGTCAATCAGGTTCTCTGTCTCATTCACCCTTTGAGCTTCTTTTGGTTTTATCAATTTCTTCCTCACGAATTTCAGGTTAGGTTCAACACATCGGATGCCATTCTCAACCTATGTTCACAAATTAATTATTCCATTCTGTATTTTTGTCATGATAATATTTTTTCTTTTTGTTGTTTGAAAATTAGATTTTTTTTATTATTCTTGATGGTAATTATAAGTCAAAAATTGACACGATTTTATATCTGTTAGCTCGATCAAGTTAATAATTTTGGTGTAGTGCATTGAATTTATGATTTTGGTCTATGATGTAAATATTATCATAAATAAAAAAGTTTACTTATTAAGTAAATCTATTTTATTTATGGGTGTGATTTTTTTGTAGTCTACTGGACAAGCCAAAACTTAAAGAAACTAGAGCATTTTATTTATACGTTTTTTGGAAATTTTTTATAATTTATTGTAGTGGTCAAGATCTAGTTAACCCCAAGGATCACAATACGTGTCCCACCGCACCTGAGGTACCTTGAGCCGACAACATGCCCAAGATGCCAAGCGGCACACATGCAACCCCGAGGAGAGAGAAAGTCTCGAGCCCAACCCCGAGACACATCCCAACACCGAGGAGAGAACCCGAGTCTCTTCTCACCCCGACTCCTACTGGATTAACCGCAAGGCTTCCAGATCGCAAGAACGGTTACGCCTACCATGAAATACTCACGTCCTAAATACTCCCCAATTCCAGCGGGGACGGTATGGATAGTGGCGGATATCTCGGCATGCCAATCTCAACAATTCAGCATGATAATCTAAACAGATATGGAATGATCTTAAACGAAGATCATGAATAATGGAGAAAGATCCGCACCATCAGTTACACCAAACAGCTTACTTATAAGCCAACACCTCTCCACAAAAGGGAAAAAAAAAGAATAAAAGGAAAGATGAAAATAGAAAACCCTCTTATAACACACAAAAGATAGTGAATCCTCTCTCTCTCTCTCTCTCTCTCTCTCTCTCTCTCTCTCTCTCTCTCCCCCCTCCCTCCTCGTGTTTTTCTCATTTCGAGTTTCCACGTAAACATCCATGTCTATGTATGTGGGTTGATTGAATCTTTACATTCAGTATCATTCTAGGCAGCCCCCCTTTTGCTTGTGGTGTGTTTGGTACGGAGAATGGTTCGCGTAAAGTTTCTTTGAATCAATTGAAAGATTACAACAAACTAATGCTCCGACTACAAGGGAGGGGAGATGTTGAGTCTTGAATCTGCCCTTTATTTAGTGCTGGGTTCTTCAAGTGGCGGTGAAAAATGAATCTTATTTTCCGTTGACCGGGTGAACGTCGAGAACATCTGGGGACCTTCTCTTCGGATGGTGGACGGAGTAACACAGCTCTGTCGACCAGAAATCTCAAAGAGATTGTAGGCAAAGACTAACTTGTACGCAGCGAGTTAGCTGAGGAGTTAGACTCTCTTTCTCTCTTTTTCTCCTTTTCTCCTCAAAATCCGACCCCTTTTCCATAGCAACGGGGCTATTTATTGAGGTTTCAGGAGCGAACGTGCCTCCTAAAAACACTTCATAATGGGGTTAACTTTTCCTGTTATGTGGGTCGTGATTGACCCTATAACCAGGACGGTTACAACTGAGACGCGGGTGTCGACCCACGCGCCTTGGTGCTGCAGTGCTGGCTGAGACGCGGGTTTCGACCCACGTGCCTTGGTGCTGCAGTACTGGCTGAGACGCGGGTGTTGACCCACGCGCCTTGGTGCTGCAGTGCTGGCTGAGACGCGGGTTTCGACCCACGCGCCTTGGTGACGCGGGTTTCGACCACGCGCCTTGGTGCTGCAGTGCTGGCTGAGACGCGGGTGTCGACCCACGCGCCTTGGTGCTGCAGTGCTGGCTGAGACGCGGGTGTCGACCCACGCGCCTTGGTGCTGCAGTGCTGGCTGAGACGCGGGTGTCGACCCACGCGCCTTGGTGCTGCAGTGCTGGCTGAGACGCGGGTGTCGACCCACGCGCCTTGGTGCTGCAGTGCTGGCTGAGACGCGGGTGTCAACCCACGCACCTTGGTGCTGCAGTGCTGGCTGAGATTAGCCCTGCGTCTGGAGTTTGGGACTCTGCTTTTGACGGCTTGTCTTTAATGATTTTTTAGATAGCCTACAGAACCCCCTCCAAAGTTTTTGATATTCCGCGGTTGGCTGGGACGGATTTCGAAATACTTTAGACTTTAGCTGAATTCGCCCTTCTCGTGGTTGGACTGACAATGCTCTGAGCTTGATCTTGTCTGGACTATAGTCTTCGTGAGTGTACTGTGGAACCCTTTGAAGCCGCCAGAAATGATCGTGGTGAGTGTCTAGATACACAGTCTAAACTCCCCCGATGCTTTGAGTTTATCGTTCGTGTACTTTAAACCAGGGGTGGGCAGTCGTCTGCTTGTGCCAGTGTACTGTTGAACTGAATTGCAGAAGAAAGAACTGAACGCTAGTTTTGTGGACGCAGGGGATACCACTGTTTTAAAGACGCACCTTCTATAGGGGTGCATCTTTTGGGATGAAAATGCGGCTGTTACTCCATCAGGTAGACGCGAAAAAGATGCGACCTTCAGAGGGATGCGCCTTTTGGAATGAAGACGCGGCTTTTCGGATGCATCTCTGGCCGTGTCGAGAAGGGACGCGTCTTTAGAGATGAAGACGTGCCTGTTGGATGTGAATCTGTGCCATGAGTACGCTGCCACCTGTCCTATAGAATTGAGGGGACATCTCCTTTTTGGCGTGCGAACTTCATGCTGCATTTAATGCGTTGTCCATGCGTCAGGTGGCGATTAGGTGTCGAGCCAAGAGCCGCGTATCTTTGCGAATCACCGTGCCTATAAAAGGCAACAGTCTTTCAAGAGTCATCATTAGACTCTCCTTCGTCTTCGTGTGCATCTGTTAGGGTTTTGAGAAAGGAGCTTCCTTTGTTCTCTTTTCTTCATCTAACACCGGATCTTTGATTCGCAATGGCACCAAAGGCCAAGCAAACTGCTTCATCTTCACGGGCGGTCGTCGCTGAGACTCAAAGGGGGCGGTTCTTCCATGCAGGAAACCCCTATTTCAGGTATGAAGCCATCAGACTTGATTTTCACCATTAAAAGGGTTTATAGAGTTCTTTGAACTCTTAAACCCCTCTTTTAAAAGTGACCCGCCAATGCGGGCTCGAGCCCATGTTTGATCTTCAGACGCGGCTCTTGAGTCGATAAACAAGGCGCAGGTTTGCTGACCCTTGCTACTTTTATCTGCTCGAATCTGCGTCTGCTTGTTGAACACAGGGCCCCAGTGAGCCTCGCGTTTCGGATTCAACACTTAGAATGTTTCTAAATATGAAAGATTCGGACGCAGATTTCTTTATGACTCTTGCATCTTGTGAAATCAGACGCTAGTCTTCATGAATCTTGCGTCTGAGTCCAAGTACTTAGAGATTTTTCATAAGTCTTGGGTTTTCAAAATGCGGGCTCCATGCTAGCCTCGCGATCGTAGATTTTGATGATTTTTGCGTCTAGGTTTACTTTTGCGTTTGAGTTGTGGACACTTAGTCATTTCCCTCCAGATTTCTGATCAAGTGTTGTTTTCTTTTGTAGTGCGATATTCCACCGATCCTCTCTCCAAGAAGTGTCACTTCGGGCACGTAGGTGGTGCTGACCGCAACTTAACTTTCGTGTTGCAAAAGACTGCTCCTGTGACCGCCGACAAGCCGAAGGAGCGAAGGGAGAGGCTCTCCAAGGTCGACATGGCGACATTCCGAGAACTTATGACTGATGCAGAATTTAAGACGGATTCATGCATTCCATTGAAGAAACCCGTCTTCTTCTTTGGGGACAATACTGGCGAGGGTGGTTACGTCTTGCATGATGGAGATTATAAGTGGCTCCGCCAGATAGGGGGTAGGAAATTCTTTCTTCCAAATATGGAGAGAATGTACCCTTTATCCTTCCTTCAGCACATGTCTGTTCCTCGGTCAATGGAATGGGACCTTGCCTAACCTGTCCCCAATGTCTCTCTCGGCATCCTGGGTGCCAGGAATGTACACACTGCCGGTCATGGAAGGGAAGTTTTTAGCCTGTTTCCTGGACTACTCAGGTCTGATTACCCAGTAGGGGAAACCCCTCAGCTCAGCACTACCTTTATTAATCAATTCATGAAGGTAGGGGGTGATTTTCCCACTGACTTCCGCCCGCTCGGGTGGATTCATTCCACTGACAAGTACTGGTGGGGCAAGATGGTGAGCTTTGTCCTCACCGAACTCGGAGGTCTATTGGACCAGGTGGGACTATACCAAGCGGTCAGGGCTGTACAATATGGCATCCCACAGAATTTCTAAAATTTCTTTGGGATCCTGGAGCACTACAACCCTTTGACGGGGACGTTCTTCACCCCGGTTGGAGAAATGGGGCTCGCCCTGCATGAATTATATGAAGTCTCGGGGCTGGTAATGGGAGATGCTCCTTATGAGGAATACGTCCCCACCTCTGAGGAGCTTCATCTCTTGAAGAAAAAGTGCCCTCGTGTATATGAGACCTACTGGGAAGTGCTATGTCATTTATGTTGGCCCGAAGGCCCATCACTCTAGTTTTGATGATGATCAACTCATGTAGTTATAGTACTAATGATCTTGTGTTTAATTAATGACAGATTTATGATCAAGATCTTAGTAGGTGCATAGCTTCAACAAAGGATTTGAAGTCAAGTTTTGGAGCTAGCACGGTTTGATCCAAGAGCCATTGGATCATGTTTGGACCAAGTCAAGAAGATGAGAAGGCTTCAAGTGAAGACTTCAAGAAGATGAAGACTTGTGTCTAAGTTTGTTTTAGAAGATTTTATTTTTAGATAAAATGTAAAGGATAGAGTAGTTGGTGGATTGCTCAAGTACTTATACACACACTCTCTTGTTTTTAGTTTGTTTTTAGAAAAGAATTTTTACTTTGGAAAAATACTTTGGTTTTTGGTTTTCAAGTTTACATATCTTTTATCCAAAACCATATTTAGAGCTTAATGTCAAAACATAGATATTTCACCATGTTTGTGTAGTGGATCATATCCATACACACTATGCTTTAAAAGTAGTTTAAATATCTTATTTTTGTATTTAGAGAAGTTTTGGAAAAATAAGTTTTGAAAAAATCAAGTTTTGGAAAATACTGTTTTCATTTGAGCTAATTTTTCCAACTTACAAAAATAGTCCAAATCTTTTGTAACATGCCTTGATTTTGTGCAAGCATGTTTGTTTATCATAGTATATTGGTAAAACTATTTTTGTAGATTTTCTGTGATTTTATGGGATTATATTTCCAATCAAAAGGAAAGTTTTATCAAGAGTGTAAAAGAGAATTTTCTTGAGTTTTCCTCCACCATCTCTTTCCTTGTTTTCTCACACAAACACTTGAGCAACCCATTGATTATTCATCTTATAGGAGTGTTGTAGTGAGATATTTTTTAGGTGATCAAAGTGTTGTGATCACCAAAGACTTGTTCTTTGTACTTTGAGGAGGCGGACGTGTGTGTCCGCGGTGTTTCGAGTTCGGGTGCGAACTTGGTGTTTGAGGTGCGCCTCGGCGAGCTTGTGGGCTTGCGGTGTGTACGGACTAGAGAGAGTCCAAGGAGTTCTAGTGGGAACTTGTTGTAGGTGTTGCGGCACCGAGTGATCCGGTGGGATCGATTATAGTGGAAATCCTTCGTGTGTCGAAGGCGGGGATGTAGAGCAAGTGTGCTCGAACCTCGAAACAAATCCCTTGTGTTTGCGATTGCTCACTCTCTCTCTCTCTCTCTCTCTCTCTTTGTCTCTTATTTATATCTTGCATGCTTCTATTGTGTTTATCTTTACATGCTTGATATATTGTGTGCTTAATTGTTATACTTGCTTGGGTTGTTTGCTAATACTTGTATTTAACTAAGAGAGCCAACGCGGCACCTCAACCCTTATCAAGGGGAATCTAGAGGAGTTAGTGTAACACCCCGCTCCCGGAATACGTACTTAGTTGCGTATTCAGATTTCTCGACCGTATTTTTCGATTTACTTCTTGTATTTGTTTTGTATTATGAATTATTTATATGATCATTTTGTCTTGGATTTGGATTCGTGGACTCGGAGTCAGCCCTAGTCTGAACCGAGGGCCCGATCCTAGAGTATTATTCGATCTGGACATTCTGGTATTCTGATTTGACCGATTTCAGTTTTAAATATCGTTTTCCAATATTCTAGATTTTCTATGATTTTCTGGAATTTTCCTGAATTATGTTGAAAATCTTCAAAACCGGTGTCGGCTAGTACCGTTGACCGATTCCCAGAATTTTAATTTACAAACGGTTTGGAATTTCTAAAAGTGCCTTTAGACATTATTTCTTAAAATCATATTTCCTATCTAAATTCAATTTCTGGGATTTATCAGATTTTATCAAAATCCGGCCAATCCGGTGTATACCGAGATTGACGGTTGATTTCTGGATTTTTATCTTGAAAATGAGATTGAATCTTTGAAAACCGATTTCACCAAAAATCATTTTATAATATTTATGATTTTTAAGGATTTTTGGGAAGCTTTCCGGATTACTTTATTTTTGGGCCTTTCCGGTGTTTTCCCAGTTACCGAGGAGATTGTCCCGTATATTCCACTCTGTCTTTTCCCACTTTCTCCCTTCTTCCTCAAACGCGGATCTCACCAACCTGGGATTCCGCATTTATTGTGAAGATCCTCCCCATTCCGCATTTAATGCACTTCAGATCAAATCCCATCCATTATCATGACTTTCTCTCTCCTCTTTGAAACGCAGCTTTTGGCTTTCCCTAAACGCGGCTTAATCCCTGCGTTTAACCCATTCGGCCCAAACGCAGGTGAGGGCTGCGTTTTGAGTGAAGGGAATGCAAGATTCTCCTCCTTTATTGCTTTTGTCCTATATGGTATGCAACACCATTATGATATCCTCTTTTCTCTCTCTTCATTAATTCCTTCTCTTCCAAATGTCATTTCCAAGACACCCCACTCCTCTCTCATCATCACAACAAGCCAAGTGGCCAAGAGAGTCACCTCATCTCCCCATTTTGCAAAAACCCCCTCTCCTTTATTTATTTGCATCACTTTACAAACTCAAATCCTATAAATACCTTTCCTTCTCCATTTCACTTCATTTTCTCTTCTTTCTCTTCACCAAAGCCTTAACCTCCACCAACTCCTCCTTCATCTCCACCACAACAACCACCACTACAACTCCTCCAACTCCTTACCTTCATCTTCTTCCTCCTTCATCTCCATGGAAACCACCACAAACTCCAAAGCTTCCACCTTCTCCTTTACCTTCTCCAAAAATACCACCACCATCAAAATCCTCCACAAACCACCATCACTCCATCTCCTCAAGGGCCGGCCACTCCTTTTGGATTGGGCCGTGCTCTTTTTCGTTGGCAAGACTCGAAGACCGGTCCCTCCTTTTGGATTGGAGCCGTGTTCTTCTCCGTTGGCAAGACTTAGGGCCGGTACCCTCCTTTTGGATTGGGGCCGAACTTCCCTTCGTCGGGCGCAACAAAGGAATCTTGTCAGCGAGTGATTTTCCTCGCCAAGACTTTCCTAACGCGGATCTCAACCCCGCGTCTGGGCAATCCCTTAACGCGCTCCGCGCGTTTCTGTATTGGCGTGACGCAGAGTTTATACTCGCGTCCGCATTTCCTTCATGGACACGGGACTTGAACCCCGCGTTTATGACACCATCGCGACGCGATCCCCGCGTCTGTGATTCCCGCGTTTGTGTTCTTCTTGTGTTAACGCGACGCAGAACCCACGTCCGCGTCCGCGTTTCCCTCGCGTCCGCACTTGAACGCAGACCTCGCGTTTGAGGCATCTTGCGACGCGAACCCCGCGTCTGCTATTTCCGCGTCTGTGATTCCCGTGTCTGTTATTCTCGCGACGCTAACTCCCGCGTCTGCGACCCTCGCGTCTCACTTCCAAAACCCGCGTCTTCCTGTGCACTCTCTCCTTTCATAATTATGGCGCGTCCCGAGTTCCATGGATTTCGGACCTTTTCGGCTTTCCGGTGATTTAGGCGAGTGTTCTCGCTCTCGCCTCCATTTGGGATTCCCCGCTTTGTCGGGTCGATATGTATTTTACTTCATGTTTCCATGTATTTTGTATTGGGCTGAGTCCCTGTATTTGTGTATGGCCGAGTGCCAATATCTGGACATGTATTGCTCTGTGACGAATGCTTGTACTAGGGTAGTTTCATTCCTGTACATATACCATGCCTGTGATGTACTTGCTGCTTTATAACATGTAGTACTAACACTGCAGGTCTCTCCATGCTTCAGCCTCCGGTTCCTCACTATCTCGTCAGAGACGTGATTGGGACCGTCAGGTTCTCAGTTCAGCCTCCAGTCACTCACTGTCTCGAAAGAGAGGTGATTGGGGCCGGCAGGTCTCTCGGTGTTCAGCCTCCGGTCACTCACTGTTCCGAAAGGGAAGTGATTGGGACCGTCAGGTCTTCGGCTCCGCCTGGTCATCATGATCAGCGTTCAGCGCTTTGTCACTAGATCCGTCTAGGCGAGATGCTGTCGGATTTCCTACTCGCACTTTAAGCCGAGTTGTCCCGGTAACCTTGCCAGACGCTCCAGGGATAAATCCTGATTGCTGTCTGTATTCCAGCTTGCTCAGCTCCGCTTGGTTGTGCTCAGCTACTGCTTTACTACATGCTAATGCCTGTCTCCTGTTTATACTACTTGTCATTACATGATACTATTTAACACATGTATATCACCTGACATGCTACTACTTAGCAAGACCTCTTGTCATGACACGACTTGCCACCGGACTAATATCAACCTCTTGACATGATTGATCACCTGCCTCCTGTTATACCTGTTATACCTGTTATGTTAATACTTGACTTGTGATTATCACATTACGGGAATCCTGACCTGTTATCCTGAATGGAACTAAGTGCCACACAGCACAAAGTGCCACACCACTCGGTGGGAGCCACCTCTTGAATCTGTGGGGGCCACCTCTAGAATCCATCCCCTCAGAGCAAAGTGCCACACCACTCGGTGGGGGCCACCTCTTGAATCTGTAGGGCCATTTCCTGTCATGACCAGTTATTCCCGTAATCTGTTAATATTGATAAGTTATAATAAACAACTTGCACCTGGTTTGGGGAAACTGATGGGCCCTGATTAATCATGTTCATGGTGGCACTATCGAGTCACGCGTGGCCAAACACTTGGGGATCTCCTGGCGGCCACCAGGGATTCCGTGGGGTGTACTGGCACCCCTACTCCTGATTATTCCTGCCGGGTATGCACACGCCCTAAGCCTATTTCTATGGGATCTGCGATACTCTATTCCTGTTCGGGCGTCCATAAGTCCCGGTACCTAGCGGTACGTTCCGGCTCAGCACCGGATACTCCTGAACCGTTGTCCCGGGCATGTACGGGACCCATCCAGAACATGATTCATCGAACTTTATCAGTTTCCAAATAACTGGCTATATAAGTTGTGAGTGGAAGTATGTGGGAATGGGACACATACCGAAGCTTGGAACTTAGGCGGCCCCTATAATAATAATATGCTAATGTGGATTGCTGTGCTGTTTTGTAACTCGGGTTTTATGCGCTTGGATTACGGTGACATGAGATAAAGGTATATAGATGAGGGTTTCCTTGTTTGGATTATTCCTTCGATGTACTAGTCTCATGAAGCTGTAACCTAAGTGTTTACGATCGGTTTTGCTCGTAATCGGTTTTATTCGGTTTTATCGGTTTTATGTTAGTTTAGGAGATATCTGGTGTTGCCCTATCTACTTTACCTTCTCTTCTCTTATCAGACCATGAGTAGTTCCTGCTTGATATCTACTTGCTCCTACATGCTTACCTATGCTCGCCACTTGGCTTTTGTATCACCACTCGCCTGGGGAGTTTCATCTGACTCCCCTGGATTCTCATGTCCAGGTCATGGAGCTTGGAGCATGTCAGAACTTGGAGCGTGTGGATTCTCCCAGTTGCTGATCAGAGTGGCACAGCGGTGGCGTGGATCTCCAGCAGACCGTTCAGAGCTCTATCCTTCCAGGCCCCTGTGTGCCTCTCGAGTTTCCTTTAGTAAACTCGTGAGTGCCCTTTTGTACTATTCATCCATGTGCATCTGCTTGTAATCTCGCAATTGCGCCATTCTGGTGATGTAATATTATTGTAATATCGGATCACCTCTGGTGATAACTTTGTAATTGTACTCATGTGTTGGAATGTATAATGCACCACTTGCTTCCGTACTCTGATTCTTGCCTGTACTGATGCTTAGCGTATATACGTGAAGGTACTTCTGACTTGCGTATATACGTTGCAGTAATGTCTCCGTATCCGCCAGGATCGGGGCGTTACAGGTTGGTATCAGAGCTTAGGCTCTTACTTCCTCAGTACGTCCAGATGGCAAATTAATGGTAAAGTAATTTGCAACTGGAATGCATGAGTCCTGGTTATACATTCCAACTACAAGTACAGAGTTGTCTATTTATCTTGATCATCTTTCCTTTGATTCCTAATCTTTTCCATCCTTCCCCTGTTTTGGTTTTTCGAAGCCTTATACCAACTTAAGATATGGATATACTGGAGAGGTAGTGGCTGGTTCTAAATGAAGCTATGATATGATCTCTTCGGCCAACTCTATGAAGCTCGGGTATTTTCAGGATTTATCTCGAACGGGTTATCTTTCAGAAGTCAATAGTCGGGATTCTCTACGGATATTCTATATTCACGGCTATATCTTTCAGAGTGATCGATGCCTGGTATTCGGGATTCTCAACCATCGGTCTTCTTTATTATGCTCAGTATTATCGAGGTTTCCTTTATCTTCAAGTATTCTGGCTCATTCTCAGAGTGATACTAAGTATGCAGTACAGCTGGAATTCTATTGCAGAGCTGTGTTATCAGTCGGTATTATTTGGCATCGTTCAAAGACTTATACAGCCGGAAGCGCAGAAGTTATCTATATCTCGATTGTTATCCAGTCAACTTGAGAGCCCTACCTATAGTACTTCGTATCTTAATTGGTATAAATTCCGCCCTTGTCCTCTTTGTGTTCAATTTACCCCTTAACGAAATTGCGAGGACGCAATTTTTTGTAAGGTGGATGGATTGTAACACCCCGCTCCCGGAATACGTACTTAGTTGCGTATTTAGATTTCTCGACCGTATTTTTCGATTTACTTCTTGTATTTGTTTTGTATTATGAATTATTTATATGATCATTTTGTCTTGGATTTGGATTCGTGGACTCGGAGTGAGCCCTAGTCTGAACCGAGGGCCCGATCCTAGAGTATTGTTCGATCTGGACATTCTGGTATTCTGATTTGACCGATTTCAGTTTTAAATATCGTTTTCCAATATTCTAGATTTTCTATGATTTTCTGGAATTTTCCTGAATTATGTTGAAAATCTTCAAAACCGGTGTCGGCCAGTACCGTTGACCGATTCCCGGAATTTTAATTTACAAACGGTTTTGAATTTCTAAAAGTGCCTTTAGACATTATTTCTTAAAATCATATTTCCTATCTAAATTCAATTTCTGAGATTTATCAGATTTTATCAAAATCCGGCCAATCCGGTGTATACCGAGATTGACGGTTGATTTCTGGATTTTTATCTTGAAAATGAGATTGAATCTTTGAAAACCGATTTCACCAAAAATCATTTTATAATATTTATGATTTTTAAGGATTTTTGGGAAGCTTTCCGGATTACTTTATTTTTGGGCCTTTCCGGTGTTTTCCCAGTTACCGAGGAGATTGTCCCGTATATTCCACTCTGTCTTTTCCCACTTTCTCCCTTCTTCCTCAAACGCGGATCTCACCAACCTGGGATTCCGCATTTATTGTGAAGATCCTCCCCATTCCGCATTTAATGCACTTCAGATCAAATCCCATCCATTATCATGACTTTCTCTCTCCTCTTTGAAACGCAGCTTTTGGCTTTCCCTAAACGCGGCTTAATCCCTGCGTTTAACCCATTCGGCCCAAACGCAGGTGAGGGCTGCGTTTTGAGTGAAGGGAATGCAAGATTCTCCTCCTTTATTGCTTTTGTCCTATATGGTATGCAACACCATTATGATATCCTCTTTTCTCTCTCTTCATTAATTCCTTCTCTTCCAAATGTCATTTCCAAGACACCCCACTCCTCTCTCATCATCACAACAAGCCAAGTGGCCAAGAGAGTCACCTCATCTCCCCATTTTGCAAAAACCCCCTCTCCTTTATTTATTTGCATCACTTTACAAACTCAAATCCTATAAATACCTTTCCTTCTCCATTTCACTTCATTTTCTCTTCTTTCTCTTCACCAAAGCCTTAACCTCCACCAACTCCTCCTTCATCTCCACCACAACAACCACCACTACAACTCCTCCAACTCCTTACCTTCATCTTCTTCCTCCTTCATCTCCATGGAAACCACCACAAACTCCAAAGCTTCCACCTTCTCCTTTACCTTCTCCAAAAATACCACCACCATCAAAATCCTCCACAAACCACCATCACTCCATCTCCTCAAGGGCCGGCCACTCCTTTTGGATTGGGGCCGTGCTCTTTTTCGTTGGCAAGACTCGAAGACCGGTCCCTCCTTTTGGATTGGAGCCGTGTTCTTCTCCGTTGGCAAGACTTAGGGCCGGTACCCTCCTTTTGGATTGGGGCCGAACTTCCCTTCGTCGGGCGCAACAAAGGAATCTTGTCAGCGAGTGATTTTCCTCGCCAAGACTTTCCTAACGCGGATCTCAACCCCGCGTCTGGGCAATCCCTTAACGCGCTCCGCGCGTTTCTGTATTGGCGTGACGCAGAGTTTATACTCGCGTCCGCATTTCCTTCATGGACACGGGACTTGAACCCCGCGTTTATGACACCATCGCGACGCGATCCCCGCGTCTGTGATTCCCGCGTTTGTGTTCTTCTTGTGTTAACGCGACGCAGAACCCACGTCCGCGTCCGCGTTTCCCTCGCGTCCGCACTTGAACGCAGACCTCGCGTTTGAGGCATCTTGCGACGCGAACCCCGCGTCTGCTATTTCCGCGTCTGTGATTCCCGTGTCTGTTATTCTCGCGACGCTAACTCCCGCGTCTGCGACCCTCGCGTCTCACTTTCAAAACCCGCGTCTTCCTGTGCACTCTCTCCTTTCATAATTATGGCGCGTCCCGAGTTCCATGGATTTCGGACCTTTTCGGCTTTCCGGTGATTTAGGCGAGTGTTCTCGCTCTCGCCTCCATTTGGGATTCCCCGCTTTGTCGGGTCGATATGTATTTTACTTCATGTTTCCATGTATTTTGTATTGGGCTGAGTCCCTGTATTTGTGTATGGCCGAGTGCCAATATCTGGACATGTATTGCTCTGTGACGAATGCTTGTACTAGGGTAGTTTCATTCCTGTACATATACCATGCCTGTGATGTACTTGCTGCTTTATAACATGTAGTACTAACACTGCAGGTCTCTCCATGCTTCAGCCTCCGGTTCCTCACTATCTCGTCAGAGACGTGATTGGGACCGTCAGGTTCTCAGTTCAGCCTCCGGTCACTCACTGTCTCGAAAGAGAGGTGATTGGGGCCGGCAGGTCTCTCGGTGTTCAGCCTCCGGTCACTCACTGTTCCGAAAGGGAAGTGATTGGGACCGTCAGGTCTTCGGCTCCGCCTGGTCATCATGATCAGCGTTCAGCGCTTTGTCACTAGATCCGTCTAGGCGAGATGCTGTCGGATTTCCTACTCGCACTTTAAGCCGAGTTGTCCCGGTAACCTTGCCAGACGCTCCAGGGATAAATCCTGATTGCTGTCTGTATTCCAGCTTGCTCAGCTCCGCTTGGTTGTGCTCAGCTACTGCTTTACTACATGCTAATGCCTGTCTCCTGTTTATACTACTTGTCATTACATGATACTATTTAACACATGTATATCACCTGACATGCTACTACTTAGCAAGACCTCTTGTCATGACACGACTTGCCACCGGACTAATATCAACCTCTTGACATGATTGATCACCTGCCTCCTGTTATACCTGTTATACCTGTTATGTTAATACTTGACTTGTGATTATCACATTACGGGAATCCTGACCTGTTATCCTGAATGGAACTAAGTGCCACACAGCACAAAGTGCCACACCACTCGGTGGGAGCCACCTCTTGAATCTGTGGGGGCCACCTCTAGAATCCATCCCCTCAGAGCAAAGTGCCACACCACTCGGTGGGGGCCACCTCTTGAATCTGTAGGGCCATTTCCTGTCATGACCAGTTATTCCCGTAATCTGTTAATATTGATAAGTTATAATAAACAACTTGCACCTGGTTTGGGGGAAACTGATGGGCCCTGATTAATCATGTTCATGGTGGCACTATCGAGTCACGCGTGGCCAAACACTTGGGGATCTCCTGGCGGCCACCAGGGATTCCGTGGGGTGTACTGGCACCCCTACTCCTGATTATTCCTGCCGGTATGCACACGCCCTAGGCCTATTTCTATGGGATCTGCGATACTCTATTCCTGTTCGGGCGTCCATAAGTCCCGGTACCTAGCGGTACGTTCCGGCTCAGCACCGGATACTCCTGAACCGTTGTCCCGGGCATGTACGGGACCCATCCAGAACATGATTCATCGAACTTTATCAGTTTCCAAATAACTGGCTATATAAGTTGTGAGTGGAAGTATGTGGGAATGGGACACATACCGAAGCTTGGAACTTAGGCGGCCCCTATAATAATAATATGCTAATGTGGATTGCTGTGCTGTTTTGTAACTCGGGTTTTATGCGCTTGGATTACGGTGACATGAGATAAAGGTATATAGATGAGGGTTTCCTTGTTTGGATTATTCCTTCGATGTACTAGTCTCATGAAGCTGTAACCTAAGTGTTTACGATCGGTTTTGCTCGTAATCGGTTTTATTCGGTTTTATCGGTTTTATGTTAGTTTAGGAGATATCTGGTGTTGCCCTATCTACTTTACCTTCTCTTCTCTTATCAGACCATGAGTAGTTCCTGCTTGATATCTACTTGCTCCTGCATGCTTACCTATGCTCGCCACTTGGCTTTTGTATCACCACTCGCCTGGGGAGTTTCATCTGACTCCCCTGGATTCTCATGTCCAGGTCATGGAGCTTGGAGCATGTCAGAACTTGGAGCGTGTGGATTCTCCCAGTTGCTGATCAGAGTGGCACAGCGGTGGCGTGGATCTCCAGCAGACCGTTCAGAGCTCTATCCTTCCAGGCCCCCTGTGTGCCTCTCGAGTTTCCTTTAGTAAACTCGTGAGTGCCCTTTTGTACTATTCATCCATGTGCATCTGCTTGTAATCTCGCAATTGCGCCATTCTGGTGATGTAATATTATTGTAATATCGGATCACCTCTGGTGATAACTTTGTAATTGTACTCATGTGTTGGAATGTATAATGCACCACTTGCTTCCGTACTCTGATTCTTGCCTGTACTGATGCTTAGCGTATATACGTGAAGGTACTTCTGACTTGCGTATATACGTTGCAGTAATGTCTCCGTATCTGCCAGGATCGGGGCGTTACAGTTAGTTCAGAGCCCTTCACGGGGAATTCGGCTACACTCTTGTGTTATACGTGGTGTTTAGTTTAAATAGTTTGTTTAGGTCATAATAGTTTGTACTTCCGCATTATTTGGCATTAAGTGACCATTAGATTAGCCATCACCTATTCACCCCCCCTCTAGGTGAACCTTCAATTTCCACATCTGCGGCCAAATAACCTCCTGGAGGACTAGGGGAGTTAAGCAACTGTCTTGGGCGAGCTACTTGTTTAACGGTATCACTGAGAAAGACCACTCAGTGACCAGTCTGGCTCCCAGCTCTGACGAAGAAATCGCCGAGAGGATCGACGCCTCTGTGAGTTCTTATACCACAGAGTCGAACGAAGACACTTTCAAACCTGACATGGTTTTCGAAAGTTTCCATCATCAAGCCCGGGTCCCCATTTCTAATCGGGCACTGCTGGCGGGTTTCCTCATGCTGTGGTTGAAGCGCTGTGTAGTGCTGACACTGCCGCATAAGGTGATTGTTGCCGATGTGGTGTATCCGGCGGTGCTGCTGGCCTATGGTAGGTCCATAGCTCTCCTTTCGGCAATGGTGGCAGGTATCCAAAGCGGGTTGCGGGCCCTAACTCAGAGCCTGTGCAGGGTGGAGGCCATCGTTGACTCCCAAGGTAAATCGGAGGTCGACTCAGAGGGAAGGCCGAGAGTGAAGACCCCTAACCCTCGGATAGAGCTTCCCTACATGTACCTACTGGCTTGGTACGTGATGCACTGCCCCTCGCTGATGACGCCAGTGTCTCAGTCCGAGGGGTTTGTCCCCTTTGTGGAGCGGCTGGAGAGCTCGAGTTGGTCCAACAACTATATGTTCTACGTTCGGAAGTGCATCCTGAACGCTTCAAATTTCCATCTCAACCGCTGCTTCCCTGAGATTAACGGTGCTACTTATGGGATAAGTTTGCCGACCTTGTAGGTCCGGACGACTTCACGAGACTGCCATCGGGAGTCTTCTGGTGGCTTATCAATATCCGGCCCGGGTATCTGCTTTTTCGGCAAGGGAACTCGTGCACGATCGAGCCTTATATGCCGAATCGTTTTGCCCGACAGTTCGGCTATGACCAACTATATATCGGCAACCCTAACGCTCAGCTTGCCTTCAGTGGAAATCTGTTTGAAGGTGCTCGGGCTTGGTATTACAGCGTGGCTGGGGGGACACAGACTCTTTTCCGCTTACCTCATAAGACGTCAAACTGCTACGCAAGCCTTAGCTTCTGCACCTGGTACTTCCAGGCTAGCAAGATGCATGGCTATTCAATAGAGTGCTCATGTATTAAGAGCATTAATGCGTCTTATGAAGAGAAGGTGGCGTCCAACAAGCGCTCGCGAGGCATCGATGAATATCAAGCGGCTCAGAGGGAGGCCAGAGGGGAAACACGGGGGAAGCCGAGAGCAGCCACACCTAAGGAGCAATCTGCCAGAAAGCGTCAACAGACGGCGCATAAACGTCCTCATGGCGTTACTCTCCAAGCTGAGCCTGCCTCTACTTCCACAGCTGAGCCTGCCCCGAAGAAGGCTAGGAAAGACTTGGCAGCTGAAGAGACCGTCCCTTCCGGATTTGAAGAGCAGAGGGAAGAGGAGGAGGAGGAAGACGATGCCCCCCTTGTTCGTTCTCGTGGATTGCGCAGCAGGGGCACCGTAATTTTAGAAGAAGGGGAGCTTGCTGATGAACCCATCGCAACTGATGAGGCCGAGCAGCTCGAGATTACCCTGATGGGCAGGGATGATGTTGAGATTCCAGGGGTCTTAACTCAACCAGGGTCTTCTTCGGCTCGTGAAAGGAGAGATGAGGCACAACAGCCTGGGTCTCCTGGTGTGTTAATCTCCAGCTCGCGAGTAGTTGACCCCAGCCCTACTACTAGGGTATTTGGTGGCAAGGCCTCAATTGTCGAGGCTTCTCGCGTTGAACTATCGTCTTCATCGTCCGGAGAGGACGAATATGATTCAGGCGATGAAGTCGATTTTGGCGATGAACCTGCTCTTCTAGATCCGAGCAAATTCTCACATATCTCGGAGGAAGAAATACACAGGTCCGACCCTGTGACGGTTTCGCCAGTAGCACCAATTGCTACTGTTGAAGGTACTCTTATCGTCTTGTTGACCCGGTTTCCCTTTTAACTAGGAAAAAGGTTCTGACATTTTTCCTTTATGCTGCAGGTTTGGCCGCGGACAGCGAGACTGCGACTTCCTCCCATATCGAGGAGATGATATAAGAGCTGGCCCAGTAGGAGGGTGTTGAGGCTCCTGCTATTGAGATGCCTCAAGATAGGGCAATTATTGAAGTCGGGGAGACCTCAACCTTGCAAGATTCGCCCAGGGATCTACCGTCTTTGGACCCTCGGCTTGGTAAGAAAATATTGACGCTTTGAATATTTTCCTTTTATTGTCATGACTAACGTTTTGGTGATTTGCAGAGAGTGCTGAGGAAGCTCAGGCAGAGGACTTGGCAGTCAGCGTCGACCCAGCAGGGGCAGCCAGCGTCGACCCAGCAGGCAGTACAATTCAACCCTTGACCGAGGGTTCCGAAGAAGTCAGGTTCGCTGCTACTTCAGTCGCTGTGGAGGCTGCTATGACGGCAACCGCCCCAGAAGTGCCGGCGACCATCTCAGCTTCTGTCGCACCTGTTGTTGACCCTACTCCTGCACGGGATGAGTTGATTCCCATCCCTCACCCTGTGATAGAAAGGGGATCTGGGAGCGCATCAGTAGAAGTCTCCCCAGGAAGTGATATCATGGAAGAACTGGCACGTCAAGTTGTGCAGCAGTTCTTTGCTTTCATGCGATCATGTATTGACCTTATCCTGTCTGGGGGAAGTTCTTTCGAATTCGCCCGAGTGCTTCTTGAAAATCTGATGGAGAACATCAGTCATACTGGAGGTCCTTCACAGGCTAAGGCGTGTCTGCTGCTGGTGGAGCAGTTAGGGAGTGATCTGAAAGAGCTTAAGTCTTTGGAAGACGCTGGCTCAATTCAAGAGGCCCGGTGTAACACTCCGCTCCCAGAATACGTACCTAGTTGTGTATTCGTATTTTCTGATCGTATTTTTCGTTTGTATTATGAATTATTTATATGATCATTTTGTCTTGGATCCGGATTCGTGGACTCAGAGTCTGCTCTTCTCTGAACCAGGGACCCGATCCTAGTGTCTTACTCAATTTGGTCTTTCCGGTATTCAATCTGACCGATTTCAGTTTCAAACATCATTTTTCAATATTTTAGATTTTCTATGATTTTCTGGAATTTTCCTGAATTAAATGGAAAATTTTCAAACAGGTGTCGACCAGCACCGCTGACCGATTCCTGGATTTTTAATTTACAAATGGAGTCAAATTTTGAGAAACCGCTTTCTTATATTTGCTTAGAATAATATTTACTATCTTAATTCATTTTTGGGAATTTTTAGAATTTATCAGATTTCTGCCAGATTTGGTGTCGACCGATATTGGCGGCCGATTCTAAGATTTTTAATTTAAAAACTATAAATAATTTCTTGAAATGGATTTTACCATGATTCTTAGAATAATATTCTTGATTTTTGAGAATTTTGCGGGTCGTTCCGAGATACTTGATTTTCGGACGATTTCGGTATTTTTTCGAAAGTTTTCCGCATCTGCAACCGAATCCCGGGAATCCGCTACTCTAATTATTTTCACTTTTTCTTTAAAGAAAATATCTTCCTCTTTTCATTTTCTTTTCCTTTTTCCTTTTCTTTCCTTCCTTTTCCTTCCACCAAACTCTCCAAACTTCTCCATTCTTCCATTATCTTCTACATTCTTCCTCCAAAAATATCTCCTTTCCTCCAAAAATATCTTCTTCAAAATATCCAACTCCTCTCCCATCACCATGGCCGGCCAAAGAGCCATCTCACCTCTCCATTTTTACAAAAAACCCCCTCCTTAAAACATTTTTACATCTCCTTCACAATTCCAAATCCTATATAAACCTTTCCTTCTCCTTTCCACTTCATTTTCTCTTCACCAACACCTTAACCACCACCAACTCCTCCTTCATCTCCACCACAACAACAACTACTACAACTTCTCCAACTTCCTACCTTCATCTTCTTCCTCCTCCATCTCCATTTAAAGCACCACAACTTCAACAACTCCACCAAAGCCTTCACCTTCTCCTTTACCTTTTCCAAAACTACCACCACAACAAAACTTCTCCACAAAACCACCACCCCATCATCTTTTATAGGGCCGGCCACCCTCCTTGGATTGGGGCCGAGCTCTTCTTCATCGGCCATATCTCCGATGATTATTCCGGTAATCGTTACGATTATTCCGGTAATCATTTCGGTAACAACTTCAACGACAACACCAACGTCACCACCACCATCTTCACTTCCACCATCAATTTCACCATCACCCCACCACCATAACCTAGGCCGGCCACCCTCCTTGGATTGGAGCCGAGCTCTTCTTCGTCGGCAACATCTCCGGTGATTATTCCGGTAATCATTCACGATTATTCCGGTAATCATTCTGGCGACAATTTCACCACCTTCCACAAATTCCATCACCACCACTAAGAAGCTTCCCTCTTCACCACCATTTTTACTTTCACTACCATAACACCACCTTCATCACCCTCAACCTCAACATCACCATCATCTTCACCTTCTTCAAATTTCCTTTCATTTTCCTCCAAACAACTTCAACTCCACCAAATAACTCCACCACCTACTCCAACACCTCCACCTTCACTCTCTCCTCTCTCTTGCCATGACCGAACATCCCCTAGGTCACCAAGGGGTGGCGCACCACCCTAGGGCCGGCGGCCACCCAAAGGCCAAGCCCCCCTTTCCTTTGTTCACTTGGTGTTTTTCCTCTCCGGGAATTTGGACGCGCAAAGCTTCAAAAGTGGCGTTTTAGGCGAGTGACTTTCCTCGCCAAGAAAATGGACTTATATTTTATTATGTTGTATTTAGTATCAGTGCGGTGTGGTTGTATGGGTGTGTGTGTTGTATTCTGTGGACATGTCTTGACTCGAACCGGATTGATATACTGTAATGCTTGTAATAGGATAGAACAACTCGTGCGGGCACCCGGTACCTCTACTCAGCCTTTAGGCTTCACTACTCTACGGTAGATTAGCTACCCTCGCACATTGTCATGCCTAAGCGGTATTAACATTGCATGTACTCTTGTACTGACTCCGGGTTTCTGCCCACTCCTGGGATGGCTAGTAGCCACCGAGAGTACGCTTAAACCCCGAGCGTTCTTGACCTCCGGTCTCTCACCATCTCGAAAGGGAAGTGAGTTGAGACCGTCAGGTCCTTCAGCCTCCAGTCTCTCACTATCTCAAAAGGGAAGTGATTGGGACCGACAGGTCTCTCCGTCCTTCAGCCTCCGGTCTCTCACTATCTTGAAAGAGAGGTGATTGGGACCGTCAGGTTTCTCAGCTCCGCCTGGTTATCATGATCAGCGTTCAGCACTTTATCACTAGATTCGTCTAGGCAAGATGCTGCCGGATTTGCTACTCGCCCTTTAAGCCAAGTTGTCCCGGTAACCTTGCCAGACGCTCCAGTGTTAAATACTGTTGGCTGTCTGTGCCTCCAGCTTGCTCAGCTCCGCTTGGTTGTGCTCAGCTACTACTCTATCATCATGCCATGTATTTACCTGATATGTTAACACTTGACATGCCATTACTTCATTGACATGCCATTACTTCATACATGTCATTTACATGCAACTATTTAACTCCTGTTTGTATCACCTGACAACTAATGTGTTATCACCTGACACCAGACATGCTACTACTTGACACTGATCTCTTGTTATGAACTCCTGTTATGCTTGTTATGGCTCCTGTTATGCCTGTTATGTACTCCTGTTATATTAATACTTGACCTGTGATTATCACATTTACGGGAATCCTGTCTGTTATCTTGTATTATATACAGTGACCTGTTATCCTGTATTATATACAGTGACCTGTACTCCTGAATTCCTGATCATGTTCTGCTCCTGTTATTCCCGTAAATTGATAATTACATGATAAATTATTATAAGACAACTTGCACCCAGTTTGGGGGAAACTGATGGGCCCTGATTAATCATGTTTATGGTGGTCTTATCGAGTCACGCGTGGCCACATACTTGAGGGATCACCTGGCGGCCACCAGGGATTCCGTGGGGTGTGCTGGCACCCCTACTCCTGTTTATTCCTGCCGAGTATGCACACGCCCTAGGCCTATTTCTATGGGATCTGCGATACTCTATTCCTGTTCGGGCGTCCATAAGTCCCGGTACCTAGCGGTACGTTCCGGCTCAGCACCGGATACTCCTGGACCGTTGTCCCGGGCATGTACGGGGCCCATCTGAAACATGATTCATCGAACTTTATCAGTTCTGAATAACTTGCTATATAAGTTGTAAGTGGAAATATGTGGAATGGGACACATACTAAAAGCTACAACTTAGACGGCCCCAATTATAATAATATGCTAATATGAAACTGTTGTGTTGTTTTGTAATCCGGGTTGTATGCGCTTGGATTACGGTGACATGTGATAAATGTATATAGATGAGGGTTTCCTTGTTTGGATTATTCCTTCGATGTACTAGTCTCATGGAGCCGTAACCTAAGCTTGTACGATCGGTTTTGCTTGTAATCGGCTTTATTCAGTTTTATCGGTTTTTATCAGTTTTATGTTAGTTTAGGAGATATCTGGTATTTTCCTATCTACTCTACTTCTCATCTCTTTACCTGCTCTTATCTTACTATACCATGTGTATTCTCTACTGGCAGTCACCTACTATATCCCTCTTGTTCCTGTATGCTGGTACTCACGACACGGTATTCAATGCTTATTTATGACTTCAGTTTTATCGATACACATGTGCTTATCCTTGCACGCCATCTGGCCTTTGCCTCACCACTCGCCTGGGGAGTTCTGACTCCTCTGGATCCTCATGTCCAGGTCTTAGAGCTTGAAGTGCGTGGATTCTCCCTGTTGCTGATCATAGTGGCGCAGCGGTAGCGTGGATCTCCAGCAGACCGTTCAGAGCTCCATCCTTCTAGGCCCCCTTGTTCAGCTCTAGAGTTTTCTTATTGTAACTTTGAGCCACCTATTGTACTGTTCATACTTGTACACCTCTTTGTATTTTCGCAATTGCGCATGTCAGTGATGTAATATTCATGTAATATTGGATCACCTCTGGTGATAACTTTGTATTTGTACTCATGTGTTGGAATGTATAATGCACCACTTGCTTCCGTACTCTGATTCTTGCCTGTACTGATGCTTAGCGTATATACATGAGGGTATTTCTGACCTGCGTATATACGTTGCAGTAACGTCTCCGTACCCGCAGGATCAGGGCGTTACACCCGGGCAGCCTTGGATAGGCTTCTTGCTGCTCAAGAACAAGAGCGAAAGGAGATGGAGGAAAGGATAGTTGAAGAGACCCACCATCTCCAACATTTCCAGGCGGACCATCAAAGGCTGATTGGCGATTCAAGGGAATCTGAACTCGTCATGCAGAGCGCAGAGCAGGTTATTATCAGTACTCGGGCCACCATAGCCAAGGCGGAGGCCTTGATTGCAATCAACGAGCATAAGCTTGCCACTGGCAGAAAGAAGCTGGAAGAGCTGGAAGCTGCCAAGACGCAAGTTGAAGAAAACCTCTCTGCTCATTTCTCTAAGTTGGAATCCCTACGAGCGCAGCTGGCTGCGAGGAGATTTTTGTCCGAGGAGGAGCTGCGGGTCCAGGCTCTCATGGAGGCTGAGAAAGCACGTCAGCACGAGATACATCGCCTCCGAGAACAAATCCGTTCTTTGGCTAATCAAGATTATTAGCCTCCCCCCTTTTTTTAAGGGACAGAACACTCAATTCATCAAGAGTGTTTGTATCACTTTTATCATTTTTGGCTCAAATAATAAAAGTCTCTTGCAATTTTGCTCCATCTTCATTATTCCACTGTAGATGAATCCAATTTCTTAGCTGCACTCTTTGGTTGTGATCTTTGGCTGACTCTGAATAAACTCAAACTGAACTGAGTTTGCCAAACGCGGTTCTGATTTTGTGGTGGAGACGCAGTCCCGGGAAATGCGACTCTGACCTGTCCAGTTGGCGCGAAGGACGCAGCTTTGGGTGCGGCTCCCTAGCCGCAACCCTTAACTCTGCCCAAGTACAGAATTTAGGATGTCATGAGGACGCGGTCTTATGCTCCTCAAAACTGACGCATAGATATGAGGACGCGGCAGTGGGTCCTTGACCTGGTGCAATCTCAAATTATATTGAGTTTATGATAGGAACACCATTATCATCTCGCCATGTCGACGCAGCTCCAAGATACTTGTGAATGCTATAGGCCTTCTCCGTTGAGGACACAAGCCTCAGGACGCAGCTTTTTACTTTTATGTGATTTCCAAGCGCGACCCCCGGAATGGGTCCCTTTTGCTGTGAAGGGATGCAACTTTGAATCACTCTGAGAGACGCGGTTGCAGTTCTCTTGACTAGAATGAAAAGGGACGCCATTTTCGAATTCGCAAAGGGACGCCAGTTCCTGGACGCGGCTCTCGGGCCTGCGTTTGGTGCAACTTCCCAGGCGTTACATGCAGCTTGTCATAAAGATTTCGTGGGATCTTTAAATGTCAAGTCGACATTGACAATTGGGGACTCGCATCATCCGATGTTTCCCGAAGCGGCGGTCCACGCGTCAGCCCTTTATTGGGTTCAGGCATTAAATGCCTTTAAATGCCAAATCGGCGCTGGCGATTGGAGACTCGCGTCTTCGATACTTCCCGAAGTGATAGTCCACGCGTCAGCCTTTCATTGGGCTTCGATATTTGTGCGGGAATTAAAGCCGACGGTTCTGATTAGCAAGCCATTAATCACAGGCTTTGTGGTTTGCCTATAAATGGGCTCAGCTTCTCCTTTTAGCAGTCCATTACTTAGACTGCTTCCTTTTGAGAGCGAATGCTCTGAGCGATTCTGCCTTTCCTCTTCAAGGATTTGTATCTGAGACTTGCCTCCATATTTGATGATGACCCAGAGCTTTCATGCTTCTGTTTAATATCTCCAGAAGATTATCACTGTCAAGTGATTTCAAGATCAAGAAGCGTTTCCTTGAGCACCTTTTATATCCGCGCCTTGGTGCAGAAAGTTCAACCCTTAATGAGGGTTGCTGCGGGTATGACTTCCTGGTCTGCCATGAAATTTTCAGCCCTGAATTTTGCAACCCCTGTTCGTCGAACAGGGAGACGGCAATTTTCGCATCTGATTCTTTTCGTGCCTCATACCTTAGACGCGGATGCAAAACCAGACTGCGTCTGACTTCTGTGTGTATCACAGCTTTGATCGCGTCTGTTTCTGCCGCTGCAGAAGTTAGGTTCACTGCGCGGGTCATTCCTGCGTCTGCAGTTTTCCGCAATAGCTGCGTCTGTCACTTAGTTTTTCTTATTGAAATATACTAAGTTTCAGATCTTCTAACTTTTGCTTTTTACAGGTAGGCTTAATCATCCTTTTTCATGTTCGCTGGGCCCTTGGGAGAATATATCAGCCAGCGAACTTGTTCGACGGTCGACCACTGGAGAAGAAGTCATGGGCCCTGACACTCGCCAAGATCTCTTTGGATTCAATGTACCGGTCATGCTTCTTGGCATGGCATGGTCAGAGTGAGGATGGCGGTGGATATAGTGGTGGGTATGGTCTTGGATTCTCCCTTCACCTATCCAAGAAGTGACATCGATGAAAACTCCATGCTCATTGGATGACTTTCTGGTGGTGGAGATGTTCATCAACGAAGGATCATACCCCGCCACTTCGGATAGTCAGGTAGAATCAGAAGATTCTGCTGCCTTTCAACCTCAAAAACACCATTGTTCTTGGTCAACGATGGGCTCTTTCAATGTTTACATCATGCATCATGGTGCAATCAGCTTCCGATCGTCGCCACAGTGTTCAATCCTACTTTGGCGCCCTTCCAAACATCTTATACTTGGAGTTGTGAGCAGCTTCAAGGAGTAAGTGCAACTTTTGAGAGAGAGGGACTTCTTTGTACTCCTTTATTGTAACACTCAATCTTATTGTATAAGAGAGCGTTTTGTATCACTTTCATATGCCTGGATATAAATAAAAGTGACACTTTTCTTTTTGTTTCCTTCTATTGTCTTGAACTTTTCTTTTTTCTTTTTAAGTTAGATGAATAGAAGTAAAGAATCTTTGACTTGCTAAAAAAAATATGATAATAATCTTAACAAGTCAAGGTTTGTAGGAAAATCCTGTTTTCAGGAAACTCAACATTGCTGTCAGAGGTGTGATATTAACTTGACAGAGGTAGGATAATTTTGTGGACCTGCCGCTCTATAAAGGAAAGTGACAAGTGGAACTCGTACCCCCAGGGAAGATGAGCCTTTATCAGAGGTTTAGGATTAACTTGATTAAGATAGCTGGGGAGTTGACGAAAACACTGTTAACGGTGTAATGTTAACCTAGCAATGTTTTTAGGTAGACTTGTTGTTCTGCTGAGGAGAATAACAAGTGCGACTAGATTTACGGGGGATCTAAGAAAGTCTTTACCGTTAGAGGTGTGATATTAACTTAACGGGTTGAACGAAGTCTTGTCAGAAGTGTAGTATTAACTTGACAAGGATGTGAGTCAGAGGTGTGATATTAACTTAACTCAAAAGCATTTCAGTTTTGTTTGAAAAAACTGAAAGTGTCACTGTCATAGGTGTGATGTTTAACTTGGCAGTGAGGGTAAGCTAGAGGTGTAATGTTGAACTTGGCATTGGTCATCTCGACTTTGACAAGGGAGTGCGAGGGAAGGTCATGGCCCTAAGTGTATTGTTGAACTTAGCAATGACCTGGATGCTAGAGGTGTAGTGTTAACTTAGCATTGTTCATTTCAGCTTCGATATGGAAGTCTGAAGGAAGGTGACTGTCAGAGGTTTAATATTGAACTTGGCAGCAACTTGATTACTGTTAGAAGTGTGATGTTAACTTAAACAGTAATTTGTCAGAGGTATGGTATTAACTTGACAAAAATTGATTTGCGATATGAGCAATTTGAGGGCCTGTCATTCTATTGATGAGAATTGACAAGTGAAGTTTGAAGAGCCAGAGGTATAGTGTTAACTTGGCAAATTTGAAGTTTTGCTGCTCTATGTAGAGTTGACAAGTAAAGTTTGTACTCGACAAGGAGTATTGAAAATTTTCATTACCAGAGGTATAGTGTTAACGTAGCAATGATTGTATTTTGTAGACCTACCATTCTGTGGATGAGAATTGGTAAGGGATTTTTGGAGGAAAGAGTGGAGCTACATCCACTTAGGATTTTTAGCAAACCCTCAGCTATCAACGGATTTGAGGTGCCTTTACCAACTAATGTTGAGTTGGGCTAGCCATGCTATTCCCCACAGCATAGTGAGTTGTCGAAGACTTATGTTGGGCTTAGAAGCCAACATTTTCCTCTATCCTTAGCCGTCGGAGGCGTCGGATGTTAATGAGGATGGGAACATTAGAACCCAGGGTTTTTAGCAAACCCTCAGCTGTCAACGGATTTGAGGTGCCTTTACCAACTACCGTTTGAGTTGGGCTAGCCATGCTATTCCCCTCAGCATAATGAGTTGTTGAAGACTTATGTTGGGCTTAGAAGCCAACATTTTCCTCTATCCTTAGCCGTCGGAGGCGTCGGATGTTAATGAGGATGGGAACATTAGAACCCAGGGTTTTTAGCAAACCCTCAGTTGTCAACGGATTTGAGGTGCCTTTACCAACTACCATTTGAGTTGGGCTAGCCATGCTATTCTCCTCAGCATAGTGAGTTGTCGAAGACTATGTTGGGCTTAGAAGCCAACATTTTTCCTCTATCCTTAGCCGTCGGAGGCATCGGATGTTAATGAGGAAGCTCTTCTTGTTTTGATCAGAGGTGTACTTTTAACTTGATCGGTAGAGGAGTACTATTAAGGATAGTACTTCTTAAGGAACCTGCCATTGATCGGCATCATGAGTGTATCGCCATTTGAGGTTATGAGGCGATATGATCCATTTGAGTAGACTGACTCTACTACAAACGGTCCTTCCCATTGGGCTGGAATTTTCCTTTTGTCTTATGTGTCATCACCATAGGTCTTCTGACAGCTAAGATAAGATCACCTTTCTTAAAAGTTCGCACTTTAACTTTCTTGTTGAAGGCTCTGGAAATCCGAGCTTGGTAGAGCTCGATCTATTGTTGGGCCTGTAGACGTCTATCATCCAAGGCCTCCAATTCTTGGAGTCGCTGTCGATGCTTCTCCTCCTTCGTCATCTCCGCTGTCAAGGCGACGCGTAGAGACGGAATTTGGATTTCCAGTGGAAGCACGGCCTCACAGTCGTATACCAAAGAAAACGGCGTAGCTTTAGTTGGGGTTCGCACAGTTGTACGATAGGCCCATAAGCATTCACCGAGCCTGTCGTCCCAGTCACGTTGACTTTTCGAGACGAATTTCTTGAGAAGTTTGCCGATGGTCTTGTTGAAAGCTTCTGTGAGACCATTAGCGGCGGGGTAGTATGCCGTTGAGGATACACTCTGGATTCTGAATTTAGCGCAGAATCTCTGGAAAGCCTGGCTGATGAACTGGGGTC
Organism: Agave tequilana; assembly: GCA_038442645.1. Lineage (NCBI taxonomy): Eukaryota > Viridiplantae > Streptophyta > Magnoliopsida > Asparagales > Asparagaceae > Agave > Agave tequilana. The sequence continues at coordinate 98,254 of JAVJIF010005139.1, read as the reverse complement.
CATTGTCGTAGACAATTTGCCGAGGTACACCAAAACGGTAAATGACGTGATGTTTGACGAATTTGATCACGTCGGATGACTTCACCTCCTTCAAAGGAATGGCCTCAGCCCATTTGGAGAAATAATCGGTTATGGCCAAAATAAATCGATGTCCCTTTGACGATGGTGGGCTGATAGGGCCAACTACATCCATTCCCCATATTTCAAATGGCCAGGTAGAGGTCGTAGGGTGAAGGTATCCTGGTGCTTGATGGATGAAATCGCCATGTACTTGGCAGACGTGACATCTTTTGGCATAAGTGATGGCGTCAGCGATCATCTTAGGCCAATAATATCCCAACCTTTGGAGTCGGTATGCAAGTTTGGGCCAGGTTGATGGGCTCCACACATACCGTCATGGGCTTCTTTCAATATTTCCCGTGCCTCTTTTGGTGAAAGGCAGCGGAGCAAGATCCCGTCATGCGATCGACGATACAATGTTCGCGTAATCGCATTATAGTAGAATTTGGGGGCTTTCCTTCGAATGGCAGCCGCTTCTTTGGGGTCCTCAGGCAAGATGCCATATAGGACATAATCAATATAGGAGAATCGCCAGTCTTTAGGCTCTGGACCGGTTGACGACTCCAGCGCTTCTTTGTCATGACGATCTTCTGTTGGCTCTGGGTAGTCCTCAAGAGCAACTCTCGGACAATACAGATCATGGCTGTGGACAAATATCTTCTCCACTGTTCCAGCTGGTAGAGCTAAAGAGGCAGCGAGAGACGCTAGTGCATCTGCATGCGCATTTTGCTTGCGTGGTACATGGTCGATGTAAAAGTTGGTGAACCTCTTAGCCATATAGACAGTTGCGTTATAATAGGGTACTAAGTCTTCATGTCTGACTTCATACTCCCCGCGAACTTGACTGACGATGAGCTTAGAGTCACCATATGCCTCGAGATTTTTAACGCCAATCTCATCGGCGAGTTGCATCCCAATCAAGAGGGCATTGTACTCCGCTACATTGTTGGAGCAAGACTCGGTTAGTGAGACGGCTCGAGGAATCACATAGTTCTGTGGGGAGACGAGTACTACTCCTACTCCTGCCACTATGTGTCCTTTTGGGCTTGTTCTCGATGCACCGTCAAAGAAGAGTTGCCACACTTGCCTTTCAAAGGATGTCTGAGTCTGTCAGGCTTCAGCGACCTCGTCTGGGAGATCCTCATAAAGTTTGACTGCCCTCGGATCTGGGTGCTCGGCTAGAAAATCCGCCACTGCTTGTCCTTTAACAGCCTTTTGAGGTAAAAAGTGCATTTCATATTGGGATAGCAACATAGCCCATTTACCAGCCGGCCATTCAATGATGAAGGCTTTGTCATGAGTAACCTCAAGGGGTTGACTTTTGATATGACGTTTATTGTCTGGCCTACCAAATAGTGTCGCATTTTCTGAATAGCAAACACCAATGCCAAACATTCCTTCTCGATCGGGTTGTACCGATGTTCGGCTCCGATCATTGTTCTACTCAAATAGTAGATTGCTTGCTCTCGTCCCTGATCATCATTCTGAGCTAGTAGAGCTCCTAAAGAATGATCCATCGCTCGGACGTATGTCAGGAAAGGTTTTCTAGACACCAGAGCTGCAAGGACTGGCGGTTGTGTGAGGTACTGTTTAATTTCCTCAAATGCTTGCTGGCAAGCGCTGTCCCAAATGAACGAAACACCTTTCTTCATTAATTTGGAAAAGGGTTGGCATCTTCTGGATAGATTTGAGATAAACCTTTGGATGTACGCCAATCGTCCTTGCAATCCCTGAGCTCCTTGAGGTTTCTCGGAGGTCGCATCTCTTGGATAGCGCGAATATTTTCTAGGTCCAAATGAATTCCTGTGGAAGTCACTACAAATCCTAGGAACTTGCCGCTGGTTACCCCCAGAAAAGATTTGGTAGGGTTCATCTTCAATTGATGGGCCCGCATGATGTCGAAGACAACCTTTAGATCAGTTATATGATCACCCTTAGCGCGGCTTTTTACTGCGATGTCATCAACATAGCATTCCACCGTTTTGCGCATGTGTTTGTGGAAAATGGCATTCATGGCCCTTTGATATGTTGCCCCTGCATTCTTCAGCCCGAAGGGCATGACGGTGTAACAGTATACCCCCAGTGGTGTCCTGAAAGAGGTATGCTTTTTATCATCAGGATACATCTTGATTTGATTATATCCTGAGAATCCATCCATCAAGGACATTCGTTCGAATCCACATGTGTTGTCAATCATGACATCTATGATTGGCAGTGGGAATTCATCCTTGGGACAGGCCTCGTTTAGATCACGAAAATCAATGCAGATTCGGATCTTTCCGTTCTTTTTAGCAACGGGGACGATGTTGGCTACCCAATCAGGATGTTGTTCTTCCCTAATGAAGCCAGAGTCTATAAGCTTTCTGATTTCTGATTGAATTACCTCCATTATTTTTGGACGGAACCGTCGCTGTTGTTGTTTGACAGGCTTTACGTCCGTATTAATGTTGAGGCGATGCATAGCTACTCGAGGATCAAGTACAGGAATGTCCTCATAACTCCAAGCGAAGACGTCTATACACTCTTGTACAAGAGATATCAGATCCTTTTTCTCAGAAAGTGACAGGCCGTCGCTTATAAAGATGGGCTTAGGGTTAGCCTCATCTCCTAGATTGATCTGGATAACCTTATCTTCTGTGGGTGGCTCGCGCTGTTCGAAGCGGGTATCCTAAGATGGTTTAAGTATTTGATCCAAGGATCTGTATCGGATTGGATCATTTCTTCATCTCCGTCTTCCAGGTGGCTTGTTGAAAACATGTTCACTGAAAGTTCTCTGAAGATGTTGCCGACACTAGCATCTGATTCCCACGATGACATGCCCGATGAGTAATCATGGCATAATGACTCTTCAGACTCAGAAGCTGATGGGATCGGAGTTGACACATAGCCCAATCCCTGCGAGTCCGATGATAATAATCAGGGGTTTTTCCTTTCGGCACAAAAGATCGGAGTAGCGTTCTCCTTCCTTTGCCGAAGTTCAACCCTGGTCCGCTTGCTAGATCATACCCCATGCTTTTCATCATTCTGAGTGCCTTTGGCTCATAATGACCGAACTGAGGGGATTCCTGCTCGCCTTCTGATTCTTCATGGGACGTTGGTTCAGACGTAATTCATCAAAAAGAATTGGTTTTTGGCCTTTTCGTCTCGCTGGAACCATGAATATGGATTCTTGCGGATTAACAACATCTCGACATGGTTCGAAGGACGATTTCACCGGTACATGCAATGATGTCAAAGAACCCATTGCCGACCAGAGATCGTCGTCGACTTCGGTACTAGTGTCTGACGGCACGGAATCAGAAGCAAACACAGAGAAATACGCCAGATCTAAGTCTTCATTAATATACCATCCGCCTACATTGTTGGAGGTATTATCAACATCGAGCTTATTACTGCCCGTTACAAGTGGGTCTAGTTCCCACATGCACTCTTCTTTTCCAGCTCGGTGTCGGCTTCATTACCAGAGTCGGGCTCCTCTGGTTGCGGGATTTCATCTGTTTCGACAGAGTCCTGATACAAGAGAGAATCTGTGAAATAATTCTCTACTCCCTTGAACGGATGCCTTTCGGCAATCAACGTTCGCACCTTTCCACTCCCGTCGATGTATTTCATGACTTGGTGGAGAGTAGAGGGAACAATAGAATTGCGATGAATCCATGGTCGTCCCAAAAGCAAATTGTAGGAGGTGTCAGCATCTATCACGTAGCATGTCACCTCTGACCTTAGGTCTCCAATCTGGCATTTGAGCTTGACCTTCCCCATTGGACGGGTACTATTGGCATTGAACCCATAAATAGTAGTCTGGGTGGCGCTCAAACGGTGAGTAGGAATCCCGAGATGTTGCATGACTCGGCGAGGCATAATGCTTAATAAGGACCCGGGATCTACCTGAATGCGGTTCACCTCAGATGATCCAATATACCCTGCGAAGTAAAGGGGTCGATCATGTTTCCCTTTAACATGCATATCATCTGCCGTGAAGGTGATGCAGGGAACATTTTGGGAGGTATGGAGGCAGTCCTCTACATCTTCCTCCTTTGGCCTGATCGGCACCTGGGTCATGGAAACCTCAGCATTAGCCAAGGCCTCTTGTAGAGCTTCTCTGGTTGACTTCGATAGCCTAAGAAGCTCATAAAGAGTAATCCGGGGCGGGATGTTTGTTTTCCATTATGTTCGCCAAGGGGGAAAACTTACAATAAAAAGTTTGAGGAGCTAAATTACAAGTATTCTTAAAAAGATTACAAGTAGATCTCCTCAGAGATTCTGGAGAAGTGTGCCGATAGGAGTCTGGTCAGCGCGCGACCACTTTGTCCCTTTGACGATGCGAGCGATGAGATTCCCTTCTCGCCTGGTTCGGGGAATCAGAGAACAGAAGGTTGGTAGAACCCTCTTGCTGCTTCTCAAAATCGCCTTCAATAAGGAATTCCTTCTCGCCTGGTTCCGGAGATTCCTTGAGAAGAAGGACGACGTTAGGGTATCAACACCCTGATTAGAGAAAGCAATTCTCTAAAAGGTCTCTGAATTTGAGAGCGCACGGTGCGTTATGAAGAAGCCTCTGCTTGTGGAGTCCTCTTGTATATATTCCTCCTTGTACCCCTGGTGGGCTATTTATAGGGAGAGCAAGGGTATAATCGTCCCTTGAAGATATGGAAACAGATTGAATCAAATCTGTTTAAATCTAGAAAGTAGCCTTGCTGCGAGGCTAGGATCAGCTTCTGCGAAGCTAGAATTGGCAGGTCGGTTGATCTTCTTGATCCTTTCCATATCGTTGGAGGATTTCCCCTGATCTTCTTACTCGTTTTTAGAAGAGTCAAGAGATTGTGGCAATCAACTGCCAAATTTGATCTCTGATTTGATCTTGATGGATTTGATCTGATTGGATCCGATCTCATCTGGAGATTTGATTGGTCAAAGGTTGACCATAGCAGACCACTAGCGGCGATGCCCGCTTTGAACTCACAGCGGAGCTAGAGACGGTTTCTGGCGAAGTCCGAAAGAAACCCTTTGGCGGAGCTGAAGTCCTCCGTGGCGAAGTTGCGAGTTAGCTTCCTGGCGAGGCTTTGGATGTCTTCGAGGCGAAGTCGGGTGATATTAGCCTCTCAAGCGAGGCTATCCCTTTGGGCTCGTGTGATGCTAAGTGTTAGCATCTTAGACCTGCTGAGGTCTGTTTAGAAACAATCTGGGTTCACTGTCTGCTTGCTGGATCAGTGGAGTCCAAGTTGCTTCCTTGTCCCTCGGAGATGGGTGAAAACTGGTCTTCAGCTCGTCTGTCACTTATCTTTTGTAAATGTCAACAAGTTTGGACATTGTTCGGACCAATGAGAATCTTGTCTTTTTTAAGTGTCAACAAGACCCCCTTCAAAGTTTTCGAAAGTCTGCAATGGCTCAGACTTTGAAACACTTTGAACTGTTTTGATCGGTGGTGTGTGGAGTATGAACGTCGCCATGATGGTTGAGTTCAGCTTCGCATTAAATCCTGCTTTGGGATGTAGATTCGCCAAGGAATCATGTAGATTCGCGTGCGGGTAGCTCCGCGTGCGAGTAGCTCCGCATCTGGGCTTCTGGAGATACGTACGCCTTGGAGCGTTTGTCGCTTTCCCAAGGTCAACTGCCATGGGCCAGTTACGAGGAGGATTACTCCTTTCTTCGTGCTGATCGAGGGAGACATTCTCCGATTTGCATGTTTCCAAGGGAGGATATTCCCTTTCTTCAAGGCGCAATAAGTGCCTTTATGAGGGAGACGTTTCTCCCTTTGCACGGTTCCAAGGGAAACCGTCCCTGTTCTCAAGGCGCAGTAAATGCCTTAAATGCGCTCGTGCTTCCACGCTTGAGGCGGGAGTGCTTAGGCCATGGGGCCTATAAATAGGACACTTGAAGTCCTCTGAAGAGAAGTGCTTTGCCTCTCTTCTCTTCTCTTCTCTTGGTTTAGAGAGATACTCAGATCTCTGAATTAGTGGGAATGCCCACTCTGGTCATTATCCAGCCAAGGACTGGTAAGTCTTGATCGTTCAACGACTCCACCGATTTTAGAGAATTCATCTTCCTTGATTCATCTTTAGCGACTGCTTCAGGGATTAGCTTCCCTTGTTCTCTATTTAACTGATCTACAGAGAAGGATTTTGGCATAGCTTCCCAGTGAAGCTATCATCTTGACTTGATCAGAAAAAGATCACTGCATGTTAAGTCCGCTGCGCAAGTAGGACTTGGGACTTGGTTTCTTCAAAGTTGAGCCAGTCTTGCCATATAGGCAGAGCTAAAACTGTGTCCCATAGGATCAGTCTGGCTTAGCCATATAGGCGAGGCTAGGACTTGGCGTTTGCTGAGCCAGCTCATCAGTGCTGTGCAAGCGAGGCTTACCCTCTGCTTTACTGAAACTGGATCGCTTCGACCTAAAAGATTTGGCTTAATTCTTTTGTGGCCTCTTCTGTGCTTAGTTGCTAATCTTTTCTGATTTGCCTTGCAGTGGGCTATGTTCGCCAATCTTGTGACTTGATGGAAGAAACCATAAAATTGCCTTATGCTTTCCCGGTTGAAGCTTTACTTTTAAGCAGGAGGAACAATTTGGGGCAGTGGGTGCGTGTCCCAGAGGCTGTTGGCAGCCTTTTATCCGAGGTGATTCATTCTGAGGTAAGGCTAGCTGCCACTTTTGATAGTGGGCGTCGCCTGTGGGATCGCCGGCATCATTGCCGACTTTCAACTTTGGTGGCCTTTGGGGGCGATCCACTTCGGGAAAGCGGGCATTACACCCGTTAGATCACTGGTATCACTGCCAATTCCCATTATACGTGATCTATCGTGTTGGCGGCGATAGGTTTTTATTGTCAGGCTTCAACAAAAATGGCCTGGCAATATCTGCCATTTTTTTGTGGAGAATAATGACCGTGTCCTTGCGGCACCACTGATTACGGCCTTGTGCAGGAGGAAGGCCTTCTTTGTCCAGTCGGTTCGACTTAGAAGCGGATAAAACCACTTGTATGCCTTTTGCGCAAATGACCTTGTTAAGCAACTGGGTGTGTTGTATGAAACACAACTTTGATGTAATATCAATGTACTCTTCCTTTTAAATCAATGAAAGTTCATCTCTTGATTATCAGATCTTTGCTTGCTTTCATTGAAAATTTGGCTATAGCGGAGCTAAACTGTATGCGGAGTTAAGGACATAGTCCCTTCTTTAAATGAACTTCGCGAAACTGGCATGTCCCGCGAACAGCGCCTTTTTAGGGGGCTAAGATAAGCCTTCCGGCGAAGTCCCTGAAGGATTGCGCGAAGCCCGCATTTTAAGCCAGGGCAAAGTTAACCCTTAGTGGGATCGAAGCAGCGCTTCTCGGAGAGGCGCTTCGGGTGGCGTTTTGAATTAATTCGAAATGGCGGCGTACGCCCTTTTCGAGGCCTCGTTTCAGGCGCTGATTGACCTATAAAAGCCCGATCGGGCTGAACAGGAAAAGATCTCCTTTTTCAGAGAAATTTCTTGACTTTCCCTCTTCCTCTTCCTTCTTCATTCAGAGAGCTTTGAGAACTCTTGTAGCTCTTCAATGGCGCCCAAAAGACGAGCGGGGAAAGAAGTGGCGACTTCTGCAACGGAGGGTCCTCCTCCTCCTTCGGTCATCGAGCGACCAATCGCCGGTAAGAGACTTTCTCTCCTAATTAGAGACTGTGGTCTTTCTCTTTTAAAGCCAGTATTTGGCTTATCAGGACGACAGAATATGGTTTGTTCTCGTTAGGGAACTCATTTCCCTGAATTTCCCTATCTTCCTTGTACAGGGAATTAAGAACTGAATAGTTCTTCTTTAGGCTTCCGTACGAAGCCATTACTTGGGCTGTCTTCGTCCTGTTTGAGGAACAGGACTCAGGTCTGTCCCTTCAGTCATGGCCATGAAGGATGACTCTTGACCATAACACCCTCTTGATGACGTCAGCCCTTAGGGTTATACCACTTCTCGCTTAAGCGAAGTTGGTACTTAGACGTTTTCTGCAAAATGCAGATTTGTCTGCGAGATCAAGCTTTGTCGAGGCTGTCGCCTTACTGGCCTTGCTTACGGGGCGAGGCTATGCCTTAGCGAATCTTATATCTCCATGTCCGCTTGACTGATGAACTAATCATAGTTCTCTTTTCTTTCTTGCAGTGCCTTACACCCCTGGTCCCTTGAATAGTCTATTTGGGATGACCAGCCGAGCGGATGGCAGCATCAGCCTTCAATTCTATGGCCAGGCTTCTCTCTTTAGTGAGCGGAGTTCCGTCATCCGGGACACGCTTATCCATGGTGGTGAGCCGCTCACCATGAGGAGTATTCTAACCACCGCTCCTCTCGAAGACATCGACCGTCGGACTTATAAAAAGCCCAATTTCATGTTCGGAGATGCCGCGTCTGATCCTGATCGCCAATTACAGGCAGGCGAGGGACAGTGGATCTTCGAGTTGGATGGCGAGAAGTTTTATCTTCCGTCTAACAAGCGGCACTTTCCTTTGTCTTCTTTTGAGTGTGTAACTCAGGCTCGGAAGATGGCGTGGGGCGTGAGCCGAAGTGTCGAGTCCGTCCACGTCGGGAGATTAAAATCTCAGTCTCCTGGTTTTTCAAGGGCGGGCCCTCCTCACAACATAATAGGCCTATATCCTGGAAACGTGTCGCGGGAGCTTCCGGTAGGAGAGAATCCGGCTATGGCGCAGACTTTTGGCACCCAGTTCTGCGCAGTTGACGGGAACTATCCTGCCACTGACTTCAGGACTCCTGGTTGGGTTCACCCCCTAAAGACATGGTGGGCGGACCTAACCAACTATATCCTCGCTCACTTCGAGGAGGACTTGGAGAGGTTGAACCTCTACGAGACCGTAAGGGCAACCTGCTACGGCATTGATATGAAGGTGGCGTGCTTCTATGCCATCCTTGAGTTGTATTGCCCAGCTTCGGGGACCTTCTTCACCCCGGTTGGAGAGTTGGGCATGACCTTACACGAGATGAGGGAAATCTCTGCCCTGCCCTTCGGGCCTCTCCCGTATGAAGAGTACTTTCCATGCGAGACAGAGTTGGCTCTTCTGGAGAAGCAGGAGCCTGCTTTATTTGAGACTTATCGGGAGTTAATGTGCCATTTGCACATTTGTTCTAGCATCCATGGTGGCAGCAAGGGTAGCTCGAAGAGCTTGAAAAACTGGGCGAGTTACCTATTCCCAGATATGAAGAATGCTCCTGAGGCAGCTCATTGTGGAGTCGCAGATGGCGACATTTTTGAACGGATGGAGGTATGCCTCCAAAGGGATATTGTCATAACAGAAGACGATGGTCCCTATAAGAAGGGTGATGTCCTTCGGAGCTTTCACCATCAGGCTTGTCAGCCGATGTCCCGGAAGGCACTGTTGGCCGGTTTCTTAACCGTCTGGTTGAAGAAATGCGTAGTGCCATCCTCCTCGGGTGACATCGTCCACCCGAATGTTTTGCTGCCTGCCGTTCGCTTGGTCCATGGCCACCGTCTGGGTCTCCTTCCTGCCATGGTGTGCTGTATTCAAAGAGGCCTTCGCGCATTAACGGAGGCTTTCTGCAGGCCACCGGCGACGAGGCGTGGGAAGAGTGCCATCCTGCCTTGTGATGGACCTAATCCTAGGGTGGGCCTGCCATACACTTACTTAATGGCGTGGTTTGCCTTACACTGCCCTTCTTTGATTGAAGCTGGAGAGGACCCTCCGCAAGGTGTTCGAATGGCTCTTCTCTGCCGATTCGAAGGATGTTCCTGGTTGAAGACCTACGTGGCCGAGGCCCGCAAGTTAGTGCGTCGTCATGACGCTTACAACTTATTCCGCTGTTTTCCTCGCATTCGGGGCGCAGGATACGACGAGGAATTCCGAGATGCGGAGTCAGGACGGTCTCCCATGAGTCGGGGGGTTTTTGAGTGGCTGGTTAGTACCCGGCCCTCACATTTATTGTATAGAAGTGGGGATGCCTGATATTTAGAACCTTACATCCCAAGCCGGTTTGCTCGACAGTTTGGGTATGACCAGCTGTATGTGGGCAACCCCAATCTCGATTTAGCCTTCATGGGGAGTCTCATCGATGGGGCCCGTGCCTGGCGATTCTTTACTGCGGGCGGCACTGGGGCGTGTCTGCGCACGCCGTTGAAGGATCCCAACCTTCTGACGACCCTGTGCTTTTGCCAATGGTATGCGGCTTCTAACTCCACACCTCCTGGATTCAATGCCAACCGCTCAGGTGTGAAGTTAATCTCTCATCGACTGAAGCGAAAGGCTTCTGAGAGAAAGGAAGGCAAACGGGTTCGTGTCCCTGGCTTGGAGGAGTTCATCGCTGTAGATGATAGCGAGGCTTCTGATGCAGGGAGTCCTCGCTTCGAGGCGGGGATGGGAGCTGATACTCATGCGGCTGGCTCCGGTGTGGTGGGGACATCTTCCCCACGACGTGCGAGAGAAGTGGAAGAAGAGGATTCTGACGTCCACTTCAAGAGAAAGCGGGCAGGTAGCTCTCGTAGGAAATCATTGGCGAAGAAGCCTCGTCGCCAAGCTCCTACGATTGTCGTAGAGGGTTATCCCTCTATGGCGATTCCTCCTGCTGCCCCATTAGCAGCTGAACCGTCGGTTGCTGAACCGACTAGTGGTGAATTCGCTCCAGGTCTGGGTAAGATTAACCTTGTCCATATAATATGCCTTTTTGTGCGTTCTCATTGACTTATTATCAATCCTTTTTGATTGTAGGAGCTGAGGCAGCTGGAGAACAAGGGGAACATTATGATCCCCTATTCACTTATGGAGCTGAAGCAGGTTCTTGTGCCCTTCCGGAGGAGTCCGGAGGTGATGTGGCCGACATCGGTCCCTCGGGCGCTGGGACTTCTAAAGGAAGTCCTGAGGCATCAAGCTCTATTGGGTGGTCCACAGGATACTCGGCAAGCGAAAGCGAGCCGGCTGTTCGTGCTGATTCTGGCAAAAATTTTCCGATGGAGCCCCTGGAGACTGATGTGGCTGATGAGATGTTCGAGGCAACATCATCCTTTGGTATCGTCGCAACCTCTTGGTTTCTCCTGCATGTAGTATTCCAACTGACCGCAGTCTTGTTACAGGTGTTCGGCCTCAAAATGCATCAGCTTCAAGAGAGCCGGGAGATCCCCCCGAAGAGCTAAGGGGTGACATGAGCGCTTCGACCGCGGCGGATGCTGCTATGTTGGACGCGCTGTATGGCGACCTGCCTTCTTATCGGTCCAAGTCGGCCGAAAGGCCAGAAGTTGCGGAGGCGGCAGTCCCAGAGGTGTCCTCACTCCCAACTGTATTAACGAGTGGGGTGCCGATAATTTTGCCAAGTACGGAGCTGAGGGTGATCACAAGCCCTACTTCTCCAACCCTGGTGGTTGAGCCTGCTGCTCAGGAGGTGGTTGCTAGTCCTTCTTCCGCGATGGCTGGCGTTCTGGTTTCGATGAGGACTCCGCTGAGATCGCCCTCGGCTTGTCCGGCTGCTGTCAGTGCCCCCGCTGCTTCTTCTGCGACGGTGTCGACCAGGCTGGTGGACTATTCCGAGGTTGCCTCTTTACCCGAAGTGGCTGAGGTCGAGAACGATTACATCGGTGACCTGGTCGATAACTTTTATAAAGGCTTAGGGCGGACTATCGACCTTATTCTGAAGGGCTCGACTATGCCATTCTCAAGGTTAAAGGGGGTCCTCTCCCGTGATATTGAGAGTATTCGGGACTTTGAGGGATATCACCATGCCACTGCTTTGGAGCTCTTGGTGGATGAATTTGAGAAGGATGCGGAGGAATGGCGCCGCCTCTACCTTTCGGACCCGGAGTCTTTAGTTGATGACCGGCTCGCGCTTCTCATTGCTCAAAAGCACGAGACTCGGCTTGCCGCTCAGGAGGCTGCTAAGGCTATCTCTTCTGACTTGAAATCCTTGGAGATAAGGCAAGCGGAGGTTGGAAGTGCAATTGACGCCTCCACTAGTGCTCTCCTCGGCGCTGAGGATAAGATTGCGAAGGCTGAGGAAATGATCAGGAAAGCAAATCTCCTCTTATCCAAGGCCATACCAGTGCGTCTTGAGGAAACTGCGCGGCTTGAAGAGCTCAAAGCTCAGAGTGAGGAGCTTGCGCGGCAGGGGTTGTCACAGAGGACTACTTTGGCGGAGGCCGAAGCTCGTCTGGCTCAGGCGAAAGATTTCAATGATGCTAAGCTGAGGTCACAAGCGCTTGCCCAGGCTGCTGATGACAGGAAGACGAGGCTAAACACCCTCGGAGAGTGGCTCAGATCGTACAGTGTGCGCTTGTAGCTCCATGTACTTTATCCTCTTGAAATGAATGAAAATTCTTTCTTCTTTTGTCGAATCTTCAATTTTGTTCTTCTTTTTGAATTGCGATTCTGAATTGTAGTGCAATTTCTTGAGAACATAGTTCTTGTTGGGTTGGATAATGAGACTTGGCTATCTGTTGTAGATGTCAGCAAGTATCGGGATTGAGACTTGGCTGTCTGCTGGTTCAGAGGTCGCAATGACGTAACTGATTGAGACGCCACCAAGCTTCAAAATTTGGTGAAACTTGGCTATCTGCCAGTTCAGAGGTCGCAATGACATAACTGGTTGAGAAGCCACCAAGCTTCAAAAATTGGTGATACCCGTCTTTTGTAAATGTCGACGAGTATCGAGACCTGTCTTTTGTAAATGTCAACAGGGCTCGGGATTGAGACTTAGCTGTCTGCTGGTTCAGAGGTCGCAATGACATAACCGGATGAGATGCCACCAAGCTTCAAAATTTGGTGATACCCGTCTTTTGTAAATGTCAACGAGTATCGAGACCTGTCTTTTGTAAATGTCAATAGGGCTCGGAATTGAGACTTAGCTGTCTGCTGGTTCAGAGGTCGCAATGACATAACCGGATGAGACGCCACCAAGCTCAAAATATTGGTGATACCCGTCTTTTGTAAATGTCAACGAGTATCGAGACCTGTCTTTTGTAATGTCAACAGGGCTCGGGATTGAGACTTAGCTGTCTGCTGGTTCAGAGGTTGCAATGACATAACCGGATGAGACGCCACCAAGCTTCAAAATTTGGTGATACCCGTCTTTTGTAAATGTCAACGAGTATCGAGACCTGTCTTTTGTAAATGTCAACAGGGCTCGGAATTGAGACTTAGCTGTCTGCTGGTTCAGAGGTCGCAATGACATAACCGGATGAGACGCCACCAAGCTCAAAATATTGGTGATACTTATCTTTTGTAAATGTCAATAAGTATTGAGTTTGTAGTGGAATTTGGGAGAAGTCTCGTTTTCACGGGGAGAAATGAGGGAATTGCTGTCATAGGTTTAATGTTAACGTAACAGCGGAGTGTATATGTGGTCTTACCATTCTATGGATGAGAATTGGTAAGTGACTTTGGAGGTCTCGTTCTCACGGGGAGAAACGAGGGAATTGCTGTCATTGGTTTAATGTTAAGGTAACAGCGGAATGCATTTGTGGTCTTACCATTCTGTGGATGAGAATTGGTAAGTGACTTTGGAGAGGGAATCAAATGGGAACGGGTCCCTTAGGATTTTTAGCAAATCCCCAGCTGTCAACGGGTTTGATATGCCTTTACCAACTACCGTTTGAATTGGGCTAGCCATGCTATTCCCCTCAGCATGATGAGTTGTCGAGGACTTATGTTGGGCTTATAGGCCAACATTTTCCTCTATCCTTAACCGTTAAGGATATTGGATTATCGGGTTAATGTCTGCATAACCCTGATTCCCCTTTAGGTTAACCGGTGCACGACCAGGTGTCTGTTGGTTTATGGCTGTCTGACCTCACTTGGAGGAAGAGAAAGGCTCTCTTTGTGTGTGCTTTGGACACGAAGATCTTGATCAGAGGTGTAGTGTTAACTTGATCAAGAGAAGGATCCTTGATTAAGGATAATACTTCTTTAAGAACTTGCCATTGATCGGCATCATTAGTAGGTTGCCCTCTGCAGTCGTGAGGCGGTATGCTCCGTTTGAATAGACTGTTTCTATTACAAACGGTCCTTCCCATTTAGGCTGAAATTTGCCTTTGGTCTTGTGCGTCATAATCATCGGTCGTCTGACGGCCAAGACCAGGTCTCCTTTTTGGAAGACCCTTTGTTTGACCTTCTTATTGAAGGCCTTTGAGATTCGAGCTTGATATAGCTCGATATGCTGCTGTGCTTGTAGTCGCTTCTCGTCCAAGGCTTCGAGCTCTTGAAGGCGTAGGCGATCATTGTCCTCTGATGTGCACTTGGTGGTCAGAGCAACACGCAACGATGGCATCTGGATTTCCAATGGGAGGACCGCTTCGCACCCATATACCAGGGAAAAAGGCATATTGCCTGTCGGTGTCCGCACCGTGGTTCGGTAGGCCCAAAGACATTCACCAAGCTTTTCGTCCCAATCTCGCTTGTTCGAGGAGACGAATTTCTTGAGTAGCTTGATGATCGTTTTGTTGAATGCTTCCGCCAAGCCATTAGCAGCAGGATTATAGGCAGTTGAAGCCACATTCTGAATTCGGTATTTCTCGCAGAACCGATAGAATACTTGGCTTATGAATTGGGGACCGTTGTCGTGGATGATCCGCCTAGGGACACCAAATCGATGGATGACATGGTGTTTGATGAAATTAACCACATTAGAGGTTTTGACTTCAACCAGTGGTATAGCCTCCGCCCATTTTGAAAAGTAGTCGGTTGTTGCTAGGATAAACCGATGACCTCTTGTCGAAGAAGGGCCGATTGGCCCTACGACGTCTATTCCCCATGCTTCAAATGGCCATGAAGCAACGGTCGGGTGGAGCAGCTCCGAAGGCTGGTGTATGAAGTCTGCATGAATCTGACATGCTTTACACCTTCGTGCATAATGGATGGCATCGGCTATCATAGTTGGCCAATAATATCCAAGCCTATGCAACCTGTCCTCAAGCTTTGGACCTGGCTGATGAGCTCCGCAAATGCCATCGTGTGCTTCTTGGAGAGCTTCCTGTGCCTCTGAATTGGAAAGGCAACGGAGGAGGAGACCGTCATATGAACGACGGTAAAGTGTCTTCAGAGTCGGATCGTAGTAGAAACGGAGAGACCTTCGTCTGACGGACGCCGCTTCTTTAGGATCGTCTGAAAGCAGACCGTGCAAAGCATAGTCGATGAGAGGAGAGCGCCAATCCCTCGGCTCAAGATCCGTGGAGACATTATAGACTTCTCGAGTTCTTAGCATGTGCTTGGAGCATACAAGATGTCGAGTTGTGACTGTGAGGTGATACTCGATGTCAGCTGGTAAGGCTAGTGTGGTTGCTAATGCAGCAAGAGCATCTGCCTTGGGTTTTGAGATCGAGACACGTGCCCGATGTAGAAACCTTCAAACAGGTTGGCCAATTCAACGGCCGTGTGATAATAAGGCACCATGTCCTCATGGCGGACTTCGTATTCGCCTTTAACCTGATTGATGATCAGTTTTGAATCGCCATAAGCTTCGAGGTAGCGTACCCCCATTCCATGAGCGAGCTGGAGATCAATGAGCAGAGCATTGTATTCCGCTACATTGTTGGAGCATGATTCTGTCAGAGAAAATGCTCTGGGCAAGACATGATTCTGTGGGGAGATAAACACAACCCCCACTCCGGCAATAATCTTGCCTTTAGGGCCCATTCGCGATGCTCCATCAAAGAACATCTGCCATACTTCCTCTTCTGAGGTTGCATTAGACTCGAAGACCTCATCAGGGATATCTTCGTGAAAGTTTTGAATGCTCCGGAACTGGATGAGCAGCCAAGAACTCTGCAAGGGCCTGGCCTTTAACCGCCTTCTGAGGCGTGAAGATCATGTCATATTGAGACAATAAAAGTGCCCACTTAGCCAATCTTGAATTCAATGATCCCGGCTTCGTCATAAGAAGATGCAATGGGTTTACTTGGAGATGACATGTATGGTCTGGCCGACCAAATAATGTCGTGTCTTCTGGACAGCGAAGACGAGAGCTAGACACTCTTTCTCGATAGGGTTGTAGCGAGATTCCGCTCCTATGAGGGTTCTGCTCAGATAATAAATGGCTTGCTCGTGGCCATTGTCGTCTTTTTGAGCGAGGAGGGCACCGAGGGAGTAGTCCAGAGCTTTTACATAAAGCAAGAATGGTTTCCCTGATATAGGGGCCACTAAGACTGGAGGCTTTGTGAGGTACCTCTTGATGTCTTCATAAGCTTCCTAGCAAGCTTGATCCCATACGAAGGAAGCACCCTTTTTCATGAGTCGGGTGAACGGTTGACAGCGGCCTGAGAGGTTTGCAATGAATCTTCTGATATAGGCCAGCCTGCCTTGCAAGCCTCTGAGCTCTTTGAGATTCCTCGGTGGATGCATGCTCTGAATGGCTTTGACCTTGTCTGGGTCAAGATGAATTCCTTTTGATGTGACAATGAACCCAAGGAACTTGCCACTTGACACTCCCAAGAAGGATTTTATCGGGTTCATTTTCAGTTGATGAGCCCGCATTATGTTGAACATCGTTCTCAAGTCATGAAGATGTTCATTCTTGTTGCGGCTTTTGACGGCAATGTCGTCGACATAGCACTCCACCGTTTTTCAGAGATGATCGCGGAAGATCGTACTTATTGCCCGTTGGTAGGTTGCTCCGGCGTTCTTCAGTCCGAAGGGCATTACAGTGTAACAGTATATCCCCAATGGTGTTCGGAACGAAGTATGCTTCTCGTCGTCGGGATACATCTTAATCTGGTTGTACCCTGAAAAGCCGTCCATGAAAGACATTCTTTCGAATCCACATGTGTTGTCGATCATGACGTCGGTGATGGGCAGTGGGAATTCGTCTTTAGGACAGGCCGTATTGAGATCACGGTAGTTGATGCAGATCCGTATTTTCCCGTTCTTCTTGAGGACGGGGACTATATTAGCCACCCAATCTGGATGTTGCTCCTCCCGGATGAAGCCACATGCAATGAGCTTGTGGACTTCAGCTTCAATAGCTTCCATGATGTTCGGGCGAAACTGACGTTGTTGCTGCTTGACTGGCTTTACGTCAGGCTTGATGTTCAGACGGTGCATAGCGACCTGTGGATCAAGTCCGGGCATATCTTCGTAGCTCCATGCGAAGACATCTATATACTCCTTTATGAGTATTATCAATTCTTCCCTTTCTGTAAGTGATAGGCTTTCACTTATAAAGATGGGCTTGGGATGGTCTTGACTTCCCAAGTTGACCTGCATCACCTTGTCTTCAGTAGGTGGTTCGCGCAGCTCGAACCGCTTTTCCCATTGGATGTTTAATTGCTGGGCCCACGGTTCTTCATCGGTAGCCTCCGCAGGTTCCAACTGACTGCTCGACGTCATATTAACAGTGAGGTCTTTGAATATTTCTCCTATACTGATATCGGAGTCCCACTCGGAGGATGAAGCCGAATGTGATGAAACTGATCCACCGTCCTTGACTTGAACCGTTGCTGACGACGTGGGCGTGACGTAACTCAACCCCCTGCGTGTACTATCATAGTAGTTTGCGGGCTTCCCTTTAGGTACAAGGTTCCGCATCAAACCGCGCCTTCCTTTTCTGAAATTCAGGCCTGCTCCATGCTTCAAGTCGTACCCCATTTTCTTCATAATGTGGCGCGCTGGCCGCGCATAATGGAAGAACTGTGGGGCGTCTAAGTCTGAGCTCGAATCTGCAGTTGTGGGTCCCCGTGGCTGGGTTCTACCGAAGATTATCGGCGACTGACCTTGTTTGGACGGAGGGATCACCAGTGTGGCCCCCTCTATAGCTTCCACAGATGTGCTGGCTACACTTGGCTCATGTACGGGCACATGCAGAGAGCCATCCGTAATGGATTTAATCAACCCAATACTCGCAGGATAATCAAAAGAAATATTATCATTAATTACCCATTCACCTTCATCCTCTGAAGGAATATTACATAGGGGATTATTGAGACATGCTATAATTGGTTCACCAATCATAATGGCTGGCATGCCTGTTTCGGATTCTGAATCCGCCTCGTTGCCACTTTCATCATCGTCCGGCAACGATTCTTCAAGTGCTCCACCGACCTCTTGATATAGGAGAGCGTCAGTGAAGTAGTTTTCCACCCCTTTGAATGGTTGCTTCTCAGCAAAGACAGTTCGTACTGTCGCGTCATCTTCAACATACTTGAAGCATTGGTGCAGGGTGGAGGGAACGATCCAGTTGGCATGGATCCATGGCCGTCCCAGCAGCAGGTTATATGATGTGTCAGCATCAATGACATAGCATGTCACTTCTGACTTCAGACTCCCGATTCTGCAACGGAGTCGAATTTTCCCCAGTGGATGACTGCTCCCGGCGTTGAAACCGTATATTGTAGTAGTGGTTGCGGACAACCTGTACAATGGTATGCCGAGGAAGTAGAGAAGCCTTTTGGGGATGATGCTGAGTGCAGACCCCGGATCGACTTGTATTCTTTCAATGCACGTTGAACCGATATATCCGGTGTAGTACAGAGGACGATCGTGCTTGTTGTCTTTGAGAAGCATATCTTCCGCCGTGAAGGTAATAGCGGGCACCTTCGATTGTGCGTGATGACATTCTGGACAAGGAGATTGAACGTCGTCGTTAGGATTTCAGGCATGCATGTCAGAAAGGATTCTGAATTGGCTAGCGCATCCCTGAGTGCTTCTCTTGTCTCTTTCGAGAGGCGAAGGAGCTCGTGTATAGTGATACGAGCTGGGATATTGGCCAGCTGAGCCAATATGTCAAAGCGAAAGGGCGTATCAAACCCTTGGCCTGGTAGTTTCTTCAACACGTGGTCGAATCGTACCTCCTTAGGCCTCTCTTTTCCCTTGGTTGGGACTGGAGTGGATGCTGGTATTTGTACTGACGTCGTTTGCTGTTGTATCTCGTCAGTAGACTTTTCATACTGCCTCAAGTATGATTTTCCGGATCGGGTGCCCGTCTGTTGAGGCGCGTCGGCTTGCGCTGTGCAAGCATGCTTTTCTCCTTCAGAATCACTGAGGGAAGCCGATGTCAGATTGCCGTCGTCTGGCAGGATGGAGATGACATTGCAAGACTTGCCCTTTGAGTTGGGCTGCTTTGGATCCCGCTGTACGTCTTGGACGAGGTCTGGATGTATCCACATGACTTCTCCTGTCTCCAATGTTAAGGGAACAAGACCCCTATTCTTTTGAGCTGTAGCTGGAAGATGCTTGATTTCCAACCGTGGCGCAGGGACGGAATAAGTCCCGTCAGGAACTGTGACCTTTTGAGTGGTGCCGAACTCAAGAGTCACCATATTGGCAGTGACTTTCTTCTGCTCTGTCTTCAACGTCAGAACCCCGGCATCGACCAGGGCTTGTTTTCTGTCCTTGAGGACATAACACTTGTCAGTAGGATGGTGGATCATCCTGTGGTAGAGGCAGTATTTAGGGTCGTTTGTGCGCCCTATCTCATTGGGACGCCGAGCATCTGGCAGTTTTATTTTGTTCCCTTTGTGGAGCAGATGGAATATCGTGACCACCTGATCGTCTTTGAACGAGTATTGCTTTGGAGGGAATTTGGGCTCCTGATTGTTGAAGCCACTCTTCTTGGCCTTCGACTGCATATCTCCAGGTAATTCCACAGACATAGTCTCTTTGCCTTTAGCTTGAGAAGATTGTGGTAGGTCGCTACGCCCTTTGTTGTTCATCCCCCACTTGCCTCTAGGGGCGGATGGTTCGAACTTTTTAGCTGACTTCTCAGCTATCTCTGCCTGTTCGACCAATTCCTTCCAAGTATGGGCTTTGACTGCCCCCATGCGAACTTCCACTGGTCTAAGAAGTTGTGTCTGCATGTCTGCAAGAGCATGGGTAATGGCATCCCAGCTGGGCACATCAAGGATAAGTTTCTGAACCGTTCAATGTAGTCACGGACAGATTCGCCCTTCCTCTGCACAGTGGAGAGGAGCTTATCCATGGTTACTTTGGTATCATCCTCATAGAAACGAGAGAGGAACCGAGTTTCCAGGTCGATCCAGGAGTTGATAGAGCCCGGGGGAAGACTGCGAAACCAGTCAAATGCCACCCCCTTTAAGGTGCCAATGAAAAGCCTAGCCATGATGGCATCATTGCTTATAACATTACCAGTCTGAGACCGGAAATAGTAGATGTGCTGATTTGGCGAGCTCTTTCCATCATAGGTATGCAGCGTTGGCGGTTTGAACTTCGGTGGATATGGCACCGAATCCCACTCCAGCGGATAAGGACGGACTGCCCCTACCTTCTTTAATTCATCCCTTTGAGCTAGGGATGCGATTTGAGCCTGGAGGCCCTTAAGGACTTCGGCGTCTAGGGAAGAACCCTCCTTGGATTTCTCTGTCTTTGGCTGCTCATTGCTGAAGTGTTCCTCCTCATCGTGATTGCTCCCGGCGTCATTGTTATTCCGGTTATTGAGGAGTTGAGCGAGCATCTGTTGAATATTGTCCAGAGCCTCTTGCTGGGTTCTGGAAGTTTGCTCCTGAGCTTCCAGGCGCCGACGAAGATCGTCGTTGACGTTATCAGCCATATTGACTGATACTCTGTTTGTTCGCACTGAGCTAACTGTCGTCGAAGAGGCATACCCACTATCTTCATCTTCCTCGTCCGATGATTGGAGTGATCTCCTGGGTTCTGGCGAGGCTAGGGCCGTCGAGGAAGAAGGCTGTTCATAATTGTAGGGTATCGCCACCCTGGATCTGGTGTTTCAGAAAACACCTTCCTCATGCACCAAGACTTCGCCTAAGCCTGGGCTATAGTCTAGATCTGGGGAGCTGTAGGGGGTGTTGTCAGATGTTTGTCTTCCCCTGCGCAGCTCTCATCCTCTCCCAGTCATGTTGACGGATGCGGAGGGGAGATCTCGCAAGATACTCCTTCTGCGATGCTTCATCGGGGCTTGTACCGATAGTCGATCAAAAACTGACCGTCGTCTTGGAGGCGTGGCGGAGATTGGTCCCAGCCGGCAATGGACCAAGTGGAGTGTCAGCAGTTGACATCCCATTTGTTGACAACAGGGGAAGAGGTTTGTCTATCCGTCAATAATTTTCTCAAATCAGACCCGGTCGGGTCTCTGCAATCGAGCGCAAAGGCTCTTTTGGATCGCACATGGGATGATGTCCTGCTTCTTTTATCCCTGCAGATGGGATTAGCACTGGATAGTGCTTTGGTTCTAGCTTCGTCAACAGGCGTGAACTTAGTGCTTGACGCACTGAAAAGCGGAGCACGCTGTGGTGCTTTACCCGCTATGCTGCTGCGAAGGTAATTAGCCTTAGATGGTACCTCGGCTTCAGCTTCGCGGTCATGAGCCCTGCGCGTATGCTGTGGTGGGGTAGCTTTGCTCATGAGAACGGGGCCGGCGCGAGGCATTGCTGCTCTTAAATTGGACGACGGTATGATTGCCGTCGTAACTTTATAATTGGAGCAGACAGGCATCTTGCCTTTTTCTTCGCGAGAGAGGCGCGGTTTAGGCGTAGCTACGCCTGAAGCTTCGGTTGAAGACTCCTGTTTAGGCTTCCATATCCGCCTTGGCAGAGGAGGCTTAGATTCGCAAGGAATCTGATTAGCCACACACGAGGCTGAGGAGTGTTGGCAGAATTCTGCTTCCGGTTTCTGATTTGAAACCTTAGTTGTGGAAACCCTCCTATGCTTCCGTGCTCGAAGCATTGGGCCACCCCAAAGAGAGGACTTCTTCAAATCTTCCTTGATCGAACTGAACCACCAAGTTCTCACAAGTAAAGGAATCAGACTGCGGGCGTGCTTCCTTGTTGCACCAGAGGACCGCAGCAGGTTCGCAGAAAACCTTTTCAGTCTCCTCAGAGACTTTCCTTGAAGATTTAGCCAGGGAAGCTCTGGCTGCACCGGCTTTTCTGAATTCAGAGTTAGACCCGGAGGTCTGTTTGTCGCATTGCGACACTTGATTCTCGGCAGTGGAGAATTTCGTCCCCAACGGAGTCGCCTCTTGTTTTCCATTATGTTCGCAAAGGGGGAAAACTTACAATAAAAAGTTTGAGGAGCTAAATTACAAGTATTCTTAAAAAGATTACAAGTAGATCTCCTCAGAGATTCTGGAGAAGTGTGCCGATAGGAGTCTGGTCAGCGCGCGACCACTTTGTCCCTTTGACGATGCGAGCGATGAGATTCCCTTCTCGCCCGGTTCGGGGAATCAGAGAACAGAAGGTTGGTAGAACCCTCTTGCTGCTTCTCAAAATCGCCTTCAATAAGGAATTCCTTCTCGCCTGGTTCCGGAGATTCCTTGAGAAGAAGGACGACGTTAGGGTATCAACACCCTGATTAGAGAAAGCAATTCTCTAGAAGGTCTCTGAATTCGAGAGCGCACGGTGCATTATGAAGAAGCCTCTGCTTGTGGAGTCCTCTTGTATATATTCCTCCTTGTACCCCTGGTGGGCTATTTATAGGGAGAGCAAGGGTATAATCGTCCCTTGAAGATATGGAAACAGATTGAATCAAATCTGTTTAAATCTGGAAAGTAGCCTTGCTGCGAGGCTAGGATCAGCTTCTGCGAAGCTAGAATTGGCAGGTCGGTTGATCTTCTTGATCCTTTCCATATCGTTGGAGGATTTCCCCTGATCTTCTTACTCGTTTTTAGAAGAGTCAAGAGATTGTGGCAATCAACTGCCAAATTTGATCTCTAATTTGATCTTGATTGGATTTGATCTGATTGGATCCGATCTCATCTGGAGATTTAATTGGTCAAAGGTTGACCATAGCAGACCACTAGCGGCGATGCCCGCTTTGAACTCACAGCGGAGCTAGAGACGGTTTCTGGCAAAGTCCGAAAGAAACCCTTCGGCGGAGCTGGAAGTCCTCCGTGGCGAAGTTGCGAGTTAGCTTCCTGGCGAGGCTTTGGATGTCTTCAAGGCGAAGTCGGGTGATATTAGCCTCTCAAGCGAGGCTATCCCTTTGGGCTCGTGTGATGCTAAGTGTTAGCATCTTAGACCTGCTGAGGTCTGTTTAGAAACAATCTGGGTTCACTGTCTGCTTGCTGGATCAGTGGAGTCCAAGTTGCTTCCTTGTCCCTCGGAGATGGGTGAAAACTGGTCTTCAGCTCGTCTGTCACTTGTCTTTTGTAAATGTCAACAAGTTTGGACATTGTTCAGACCAATGAGAATCTTGTCTTTTTTAAGTGTCAACAATGTTGTCCAGTTGAGCCAGGACATCAAAGCGGTAAGGTGCTATGGATCCTTCTGCTATGTCTTTCAAAAGAACTCTGGAAAACCGAAGCTCTTTCTGTTTCTCCACAGGTTGCTTTGTGGAGGGCTTGGCTGGCTCTGCAGCGGGTCTTGGAGGAGTTACCGCCATTTCGTCATACTTTTTCAAATATGACTGCCCTGAACGGGTTTCCGCCACCAGTTGATTAGGTTCTATGGCCAGAGCTATTGTTTCCTCTTCTGAATCAGTCAGTGAGGGAACATCAGTCTCCGCTTCCCTAGAAGAGGCACATACCACATTACAGGATGTAGCCTTTGCTTTGCCTTTGGACTTCCTGTTGGTCACAGTGGTCCATTGCTGGCCATCCACAAGTTCGGGATGAACCCACATGACTTCTCCCCGAGGTGTGGAAACGGGTACCAGGCCCTTCTCTTGCTGTTGGTGAGGGTCTGTGTTGACCATTCTCAGCTCTCCTCTTGGGATAGGGACTACTCCAGAGGGTGTTGGAGGTTGCCTTCCAAACTGGAGGAATGACGTCATATTGGCCGCCACCTTCTTCTGCTCTGGACGGAGTTTTAATACCTCTGCGTCAATCAGAGCCTGAAGGATGTCCTTGAAGACGTAACAGCTCTTGGTGGGGTGTCCCAACATCCTGTGATACATACAGTAGTTGGGATTATCGGTTTTACCGACCTCTTCAGGGCGCCTAGCTTCAGGAAGCTTCAGTCTGTTGCTCTTGTTGAGTAATTTGAAGAGCGAGTCGATATGTTCATCCTTGAAGGAATACTGCTTGTTAGCACGTGGTTGGCTTGAAGAGCCACTTCCCTTGACCGGTTGAGGTTTGATAGGGGATTTGGTCTCTGCTGCCAAGTTATCCTTCCGTTAGGCTTAGAGGGATGTGTCTGGCGCACGCCTCGTTGACCTTTCAGGTCTGGGTTTGTTTTCTTCTGCCCTGACCCGAGCGACGATTTCTTCAGCCTGTTCACCTTGTTGGATCAATTGCTTTCAGGTGCGGCTTTCGGTAACTCCTATTTGGGCAAGGAGCGAAGTTTGGAGATTATGGCGGCATGTTTCCACCAGGGTGACCTGGGTCATACCGCTTGGACATCAGAGTGCTACGTTCCGAAATCTTTCTACGAAAGACTTAACGGACTCTCCCTTTCGCTGCTTGGTGGCTAAAAGGGTAGGCATGTTGACCTCCGAGTCATCTTCAAAGAAGAGCGTTAGAAAGAGCTTCTCCAAGTCGCCCCAATTCTTGATGGAGCCCTCTGGGAGCTTCATGAACCATTCAAAGGCAAGCCCTTTTAGGGTGCCGATGAACAAGCGTGCCAGAATGGCATCATTATCTACCACATTCCCTGTTTGGGATTTAAAGTAGTAGATATGCTGGTTCGGTGAACCTTTCCCATCAAATGCTTGGAGGGTTGGAGCCTTGAACTTGGGCGGGTATGGAACCAGGTCCCACTCGGCCGGATATGGCCGGATCACTCCTGCTTCTTGGAGGCCTTTTCGGTTGGTAAGGGCCTCAAGATGTTGCTCCAACTGATTCATTCTTTTAGAATGAACCTTTCCCCGGTCTTGGTCGTCCTTTTCCTGCGATGAGGACTTAGACGAATCAGAAGTAGACTGCTCTTTCTCCTCTATATGTACAGAGGACGAGCTTTCCCCTTCTTTTCGTTTGCCTTTAGACTTCTTAGAGGAGGCTTTGTTAGTTGACTTCCTCTTGTCTTCAAGCAACAGTGCGAGCATCTGCTTGAGGGAGTCGATAGATTCTTGCTGAGCGCGAATCATCTCGAATTGTTCCTTCTGGACCTGGGCTTGCTGCTCCAAGCGCCTGGCGGTCTCCTCAGGAGTGCTAGTCATGTATATGTAGGCCTCTTTCTCCATGGAGGAATTTGAAGCCTGCGACTCTGCAATAGCGGAATGCGAGTCATTCACCTCAATGCCCCGGACTAGAGCATTGTAGTCAATCAGGGGAATTGCCCCGGTCCGGGTGCGAGTGTGTCGGTACACTCCTTCCGGTTCTGTGTCAGACTCATCATCAGAACTGATTGCAGGTTGTTTTCCTCTGCTCCTGCTCACCATGTTTGCAGTGAACTCGGGATATTCAGTGTCGGAGAAGACCCTCCTCCTGTGGGAACGACTTCTTTTAGCTGATCGGGGAATCAGGGTCAGCTGTCTAAATGTAGACTGCTGGTTTGCACCTGAACTGCAACGACACTCAGAGAGCATCGTGATAAGTCGTTCGCAGCAACATGAAGAAGTGATCCGGTTAGCGCTTATCTTCTTGGTTAAATAATCCCTCAGATCCGTGGGAGGAGGATCAAAGAGATTAGCCTCGCAATATCGAGGGTGGGAGGCATCCTTGCTTCGCACAGCTGGGACGCAGGGTTCAGAGACGCGGGGCGCCTGAACGCAGCTCTTGCGTCGCTGCTTCTGAGCGTGAGCTTGGCGTCTCTACTGATAAGAGACGCAGCTCTCGCGCTGCTGATTACTGCGTCTGGATAGAGACGCTTGAGAGATGCAAGGCTGCTGGGCCCCACACCTAGAGGCGTGTGCTTCTTGTACTCGACAAGGAGTGTGAGTTTCGCCTTGGCGTTTGGGGAGTGGGGCTTCAGAGGAGCCAACTTGGTGAACCTCACGTTTGGGCTGCCAAACGCGGATTTCGCGTGCCGGATGTGGTGCGGCAGAGACGCCGGTTTGAACCTTGCGTCCTGCCTCAGTTGGACGATCAGTTGTTCCAACTTGCAGTTGACGTGCACGCCTCCTCTGTCGGCGCTCAGCGTTCCGGTTACGTCGTGGGGATTGAGAGAAACCAACGACGGCTTGGTGCTGAGGGAGAGGATGGATTGGCTGAACACCAGAGAACTTGACCACGCGGGTCTCCTGAGAGACGTTGGCGCGGGTGTCACGCATGGCGTGATTGGCCACCACATCCCTCATAGCAGTTGCCTCTGAGAAAGGCTCAGAGCGGATTTCGGGGCAAGTCCCCGTAGAGACCCTGCGGTAGGCGCGGGCTTTTGGGCTCTTGGAGCCGAAAGAGAGGAACTCCTCGTACTTTGCCTGGTCGAATTCTACGACAAGTGATTCGATCGTCTTCCTCTTGTAGAGGACGTCACCTTGCGCCACAAGCTATTTGTCAGTAACGAAAGCAATCCCCAGCGGAGTCGCCATCTCTTGTTTTGTACGGAGAATGGTTCGCGTAAAGTTTTCTTGAATTAATTGAAAGATTACAACAAACTAATGCTCCGACTACAAGGGAGGGGAGATGTTGAGTCTTGAATCTCCCCTTTGTTTAGTGCTGGGTTCTTCAAGTGGCGGTGGAAAATGAATCTTGTTTTCCGTTGACCGGGTGAACGTCGAGAACTTCTGGGGACCTTCTCTTCGGATGGTGGACGGAGTAACATAGCTCTGTCGATCAGAAATCTCAAAGAGATTGTAGGCAAAGACTAACTTGTACGCAGCGAGTTAGCTCAGGAGTTAGACTCTCTTTCTCTCTTTTTCTCCTTTTCTTCTCAAAATCCGACCCCTTTTCCATAGCAACGGGGCTATTTATAGAGGTTTCAGGAGCGAACGTGTCTCCTAAAAACACTCCATAATGGGGGTTAACTTTCCCCGTTATGTGGGCCGTGATTGACCCTATAACCAGGACGGTCACAACTGAGACGCGGGTGTCGACCCACGCGCCTTGGTGCTGCAGTGCTGGCTGAGACGCGGGTTTCGATCCACGCGCCTTGGTGTTGCAGTGCTGGCTGAGATGCGGGTTTCGACCCACGCGCCTTGGTGCTGCAGTGCTGGCTGAGACGCGGGTTTCGACCCACGCGCCTTGGTGCTGCAGTGCTGGCTGAGACGCGGGTGTCAACCCACGCGCCTTGGTGCTGCAGTGCTGGCTGAGATTAGCCCTGTGTCTGGAGTTTGGGACTCTGCTTTTGACGACTTGTCTTTAATGATTTTTTAGGCAGCCTACATGGTGCGAGATCGACCGTTCGATCAATCACATTGGAAAATCTCCACCACATTTATTTTCTAGGATTATGGTGATATTGGTTGGGTATAAGAACATCTTACCTTTTTTCTTATTTAGTCATTGGTCATTCATGAATTATTTTGAGTTAACTATTTTATGAAATACTAATGTACCTGATACATTTTATTTTTAACATGAGAATACTTTGTTTATACTTTTCCTCCCCTCTCTGGTCCTCCCATTCCTCTCAATTTTTTTAAGGGGGGTTCGTTTCAACCACCTATGTCAAACCGTAATTAGGAAAAAACTCACTCATAAAATTTAATTCACTTCAGCCACCTCTTTTTAAAGAAAGGGCATGCATGGTGAAAAAGACTTAAATGCTCTTGTAGTATTAAGCTGATGACTGCGATCATGATCACAGTCCTCACAAAAATATTCTATTTTTGAGTCTTTATTAGGACTGGGACCGTGATTGCGATCCTCACTAAAATATCATGTTTTTGAGTCTTTATAGGACTACGACCATGCTTGCAGTCTCTTTATTCTCAGTTCTCACAAAAATATCATATTTCTGAGACTTTCTCTTCATTAGGACTGCAATCATGATCACAGTCACAGTCCTCACAAAAAATGTCGTGTTTTGGGTGTTTATAGGATTGTGAGCTTTATCGCACTTCTCACAAAAATGCCTTATTTTTTTATTTTTATTAGGACTGCGACTATGATCACAGTTCTCACAAAAACACAAATTTTCATTTTATATTGGGATTGCTACAATGATCGCAGTCCTCGCAAAATGCTCTAATTTTTAAATAATATAAGGATTGTGACTATAATTGCAATCCTCACGGAGGACTATAATCATGAGTCGCAGTCCTCATATCAGCATTGTCATCATCAGCAAACTCTCGTTCACTGATATTGAATGATCTCCAATGCTTTCCAGATTTAAGTACCATATCGATCACAAACACAAAAAACTCATCAGATCACGAACATAAGAGATCTGCAAAAGGTCGATCCCAAAAAAATTATTCTGGGGGCTCCGCCCCTGGTGAACCCTAGGAGGGGGCTTACCGCCCCCTTCAAAGCTCTATATCGACCTTACCGTGAAGGTCGATCTACAAATTACTCTGCATCAGGATTAGGATTAAGGGGAGAGCAACGTCGGGGGTAGAGGCGAGCAAAGTTCGGTTAAAACTAAAAAACTACTCGAAACCTGAAATTCCAAAACTGAAACCGATCCGAAACGCATGAATTCGATTGGGTTTTGGTATCGAGCTCCGAAACCCGAACCTGACCAAAACTGTAACACCTATTCCCGAAATACGTACTTAGATACGTATTCTGATTTTTTTAATTGTATTCTTTTGATTTTCTCTCATATTTAATTTTGTTTTATGATTATTTATATCACCGTTTGGTATTTGGATCTGGATTCCTAGATTCAGAATCAACCCGAGTCTGAAACGGGAACCCGACCCTAGTCTATTGATTGATTTGACCTTTGTATAGTCAGATTGACAGATTTAGTTTCAAACATTATTTTCCAATATTTAGACTTTTCTTGATTTCTGTAACTTTTTTGAATTTAATTGTAAAATCTTCAAAATCGGTATCGACCGTTACCGCCGATCAATTTTTAGATTTTTAATTTACAAATGGAGTTGAATTTCTAGAAACTGCTTTTATATTATTTTTTAGAATCATATTTTCTATCTATTGGGGATTTTTCTAAATTTATTAGAATTCGACCAGATTTGGTTTCGACTAGTATCGCCGGTTGATTTCAGGATTTTTAATATGAAAATGAAATTAAATTTTTAAAATCTGATTTCACCATGTACCTTAAAATAATATTTATTATTGGTGAGATTTTTTGGGGATTGTTCTGAGTTACTTCATTTTTTGGTTTTTTTGGTGTTTTCGGTGTTTTCCCAGATTCTGGAATTTTATCCAAATACTTTTCTTTTATTTTTCCTATTTTTCAATTTTTCTCCTTCATTCATTCTTTTCCTTTTCCTTTTCTTTTCCTTTTCTTTTCTCTTTTTTCTCCACCACAAAAAATTCCCCAAAATATCTACTACTCCACTCATTTTCTCTCCAACCCAAATGCGGACCTCCTTCCCCTTCAGCCAAACACGGTCTGGCTAACCTAAAGCGGGGCTCAACTGGACGACACGGGTCTCCCAAATGCTAGTTATAATTAACCCAAACGCGGGTCTCAAATCCCCCATTCTCATTAATAACCCTCTCCCTTATCTCTCTTTTTCATTTTCTTCAAACTTCTTCTTCTTTCTCCTCCAACCCAACGCACCTGCGTCCCCCTCCCTAGAGCCGACAAGCCTCTAGCAAACTTCACCCACTCTAACCACCACCACATCCTCCCTCGCCTACTCTCTTTCAAACACTCCATCCCAATCATGACTTTACAACACCACCACCTCCATCACCATTACACCCATCACCACCATCTTCTCCACCATCTCCACCACCACCAACACCAGCATAATCACCACCACCAGGGGCAAACTTCCTCCTTGGCAAACTCTTCCACCCAAGCCTCTTCTTGCCTTCCAAAACCCCGTTCCAACCAACTCCATTTCCATCACCTTTAACCTAACTTCCACTCTCTTCTATTCTCTTTGGGCCTTAGCCACCAGCCAATAGGGCATCTTTTTTTTCTTTTCCTTTTTTCTCTTCCTCTCTTCTCTGTGTTGTTCTTCTCCCTTTCTCTGTTCTCTCTCTCCCTCTCTTTCTCCACTATTTTCGCTCCCACTCTCTCTCAGTTTCACACTCTCACTCTCGTTCCTTCTCACTCCCGCTCTTTAACTCTCTCTCTCTTCTCTTTCTATCTCTCTATCTCGCTTACTCCATCTCTCTTTTTCTTTTTATCTCAATCTCTCTCTCTCACGCTCTCTCTCTTTTTTTTTCTCTCTCCTCTCTCTCCTCTCTATCAATGTATGTTTATTATATATATTTCATATTTGAATGCATATGCGTGTTTCGTATTGGAATTCTGGACTTCGGGGATCTCACGGTGTTTTTCATAATATTAGGCTAGTGTTCTCGCTTTCTTTCTATGTTTTCCCGCTTCGTCGAGTTGATTTGTATTCGTGTAATTGTGTAATCACTGAATCGGTGGAATTGTATTTGCACCGGTGATTTTGTGGATTTGTATTGTATTAGTGGTGTAGATTGTATTTTGTATGGGGAATGTTTGTAATAGTATAGGTAATACATGTGTTCCTGCGTTTGGTACTAACCTGTGCAGGTTGCTGGTATTCTAGCTAAAGCCCTAGGGTGCTTTATCCTTCAAGGTACCGTCAGAGATCACTCTACAAGATATCCAATAGGCTTCGGCCTTGCACTCTCTGATTGTTTCGTGGTAACTTGGTGGGGTGGTTGCCAGTTCTAGAAGACGGTATTGTTGTTTTTGTTGTTGTTGTTATTATTATTATTATGTGTGATATGTGTGGTACTAACATCTCCTGCAGGTACATACTCAGCCTCCAAGTTTAACTGCTCCGCGGTTCTACACTATAGCGTCCGGGCTTAACCACTCTAAGGTTTATTAAAGTCCTATGGACTTTCTAGCTATACCTGAAAAGACAGCTTAGCTCTCAGTGTTTTACCACTAAACATGCTTAGGTGAAACTCTGTCGGATTTTAAATGCGCATCTTAAGCTGAGTCATTCCTGAGTTCCACCGGGCGCTTTAGAGATGAAACAATGTTCGTTGATCTTGTCCCCAGCGCTGCTTAGTTTCGTCTGGATGTTTGCTTGCTCACTTGCCTACTTAATAGCTCTATTAATTCTTTTATTGATAGTTGTGAAGAGCTTGAAATCTTTAACTATACTATTTTTCAAAACTGTATTATTTTCTGGTGTTTGTACTGATCCCCTATATTGGTACCGTTTTTCTGTATTCATACCGATCCCTATATCGATATTGTTTTCTTGTATTATGATATATGATAGTTGATATCTACGGTGCTTATTACTTGACATGTTACTACTTGACACCTGACTCCTGCATGCTATCACCTGGCACCTGCTTGTTATCACCTGACACCTGTTTGATATAACTTATCACCTACCACCTGATATATTATCACTTGACTTGTGATTATCATAGTTCGGGAATCCTGTCTTGCTATCTTTTATTATATACAGTGACCTGTATTTCTAGTACTTATGTACTCTTGTATCCCAGAACTCTTGAACCTGTCCTGCTCCTGTTATTCTCGTAATATGATAATTACATAATAATAAACTATAAAAAGACTAACCTACATCGAGTATGGGAAAAACTGATGGACTTCAAATTGTGAATATGTTACAGTGGCATTAGTTATGTAGTGCAACTAAAACTTCTGAATCTACCTAAGGGCCTCCAGGTGTTCTGAGGGGAGCGTTGACTCCCTATCTCCTGTTACATTCATGAATGGACATACAATGAGACCCACCTCCTGTTTGCCTAGCGGTAGGTTTCGGGTCAGCACCGAAACATCCTGGGTCGTGGTCTAGGGTATGTACAAGACCCATGTAAATATAACCTATTGGTTTCATCATCAGTTTCCAATAACAACCTCGGCTTACTCATACATGGATATATGTGTGCTGAGATATTAGGGCACATACCTAGATATATGGGTTGGATGAGTAATAATAATAAGATACTAATTAATAGTTTGTTGTATTGTTTTGCAATTCGGGTTGTATACATTCAAATTATGATAGTGTGAGGTATATGGTATATAGATGATGTTTCCTTATTTGGATTATTCCTTCGACGTACTTATCTCATGAAGCCGTAATCTGGGTTATACCGCTGGTTTTGCCATATTTTCTTTCATTAGATTTTAATTCAAATTTCCAATTTTATTATTATTATTCTATATATATTTATATCCTGGTTTGTCACATGTGTACTACTATACTAGTCTCCTGCTTTTACCATACCGTATACAGCCTGTCTCTTGCTTGACATTACACTTATACTATTGTACTTAACCTCCTGACTTGACCCTCCTAGCTTTATATGGATTCTTGTTTAACACTTACATTTACTGCTTCTTGTCAGTTCATATTGTTCTCTTATTCTATTATTTGAGGACAACTTGGGTTGTATGTACTCAGTCAATGGAGACATGAGGTATAGGGTATATAGATGAGGGTTTTCTTTTTTAGATTATTCCTTCGATGTATCAATCTCATGAATCTGTCTACTGAGCCCGTACAACTGGTTTTGTTGCATTTGTATATCTCATCACTTGATGCCTCATTCATGATCAGATGCGTATGCTCATGACACAGTTTTTAATGCATGCTTTTAGATTCGGATTTATCGATACATGTGTGCTTATCTATGCACGCCACTTGGCACTCATCTTGTCACTTATTGGGGAGTTTCTGAGTCCCATGGACCTGCATTTTCAGATCTTAGAGTTTGGACTGTGGTGGACATCATGTTGTTCAGAGCACGTAGCGGTAGCGCCATGGGTCAGCGGTTGACCAGTCCGGGGCCCTATCTTTCTAGGCCCCCCTGCTCGGCTCTCGAGTTTTCCTGTTGTAACTCGTGAGCACCTTTTGTACTGTTTATCTTATATATCTCCTTGTATTTTGTACTTCGCACCTCTTGGTGATCTAATATTCATGTAATATTGACCACATTATGTGATAACAGTGTACTTGTACAATTATTGTTGAAATGTATGTAACTACCGTGCTTTCATACTTTGTTTCTGCCTTACTGATGCTTAGCGTATATATGTGAGGGTATTTCTGACTTATGTATATACGTCACAGTAATGTCTCTGTACCCATGGGATCAGGGCGTTAAAGGATGGTATCTGAGCTTAAGCTCTCACATCCACAATATGAACCAGTCGGCAAATTAATGGTATAGAAATTTGCAGCTGGAATACATGACTCCTAGTTTTGCAATCCAACTACAAGTGCAAAGTTATCTATTTTTTTTGATCATCCTTCCTTTGATTCCTGAATCCCTTTTATCTTTTCACAATTTCAGTTTTCATAGTCTTTATAACAACTTAAGATATGGGTAGACTAGTGAGGTAGCGACATGTTAGATGTGGTTCCTTCTCATTCTATACCGGCAATCTATGATTCTAATATGCCGTATTATATATCAGACAGCTCTTCGGTTTCGCATTCTATTCTTGTATATATGGATGCATCATGAGGATCAGTACAGAAAGTAGGATAGCCATCACTTACGTAATCAGGCAGATTGTGCCACTACTCGAGGAGCGTCAGTATGAAATGAATTTTTGAGTTCAGGACTTCTGTCAGATAGAGCTATGGTAGTTCTTAATTATATTATTTCAAGAATGATCATGATCTCTTCTATCAATTTCACGGAGCTCAGGTATTCTCAGAATTGATCTGCCTTAAGATTGACATCCAGGAGACAAAATTTAAGACTCATCTAAGTTATTATGAATTCTTAATCATGTCCTTAGAAGCCATAACACTTAGCAGTTTTTATGGATTTAATGAGCCACAGATACCACTAGCCACGCCAAGCAAGAGTCATGTTCTAGCCATGCAAGCTCAACCAGGCGTGGGCTTTACTGCACCCCAGTGCTTAGCATTTAGCGATATGTTACACACTGGCTTCGCCGCGTGAGCTTCGCATAGTGCAAGCCTCACAGAGCGTTGCTCTGTCGCACCCTAATGTTTAGCGCCTTGACGTTGTGTTACGCAATAACCCTACTTGGGCCTGGCTTTGCTCGTTACTAGTTTTGTCAAAGTTCACTACTCTAGCCTCCTTCCCCGGATTTCTCCCGCTTAACGTAATTTCATGGATTTAGGGAACGGAGTCTTCCCACCATATCTAAACAAAATTTGTTATGATCTTTATCGGTGATCTATTCAGCCAATCTTACAGGACTTGAGTATTCTCGAAGTATTTAATCTATAGTCAGGTTATATTCCTGAGGGCAGTCCTTATAAATTCACGGTTATACCTTTCAGAGTAATCAGTGCTAACATTCGGGATTTGTTATTATTAGTTTTTCTTTAATTATCTACGATCAATTTATCGGGTTTTATTTATCTGCGGTATTATGGTCTTCTTCAAGAGTGACAGGGTACATAGAGAACATATATAATAGAGACTCTTCGTCAGGAACAGCTACCGCTCAGCAAAGTAAGTATAAGTTCTGAATAAGTAGTATCATATGCTTGGATCTCGTCATTTCGAAGGAAGTTATCTATATCGACTCTAGAAGAATTCAGACAGTGACAGTCTGGCCAGACCCGAAGTCAGTTCGTTCATATTGTTCAAAGTGAGTTAGTCTATAGAAATTTAGACAGTATTATTCATAGCTAATATCAGATTAGTAGTGGTATGGCACCGCCCAGGATTTATACGGCTGAAAGTGCAGAAGACGTTTAAGTCTTGAGTCTATTGATTAGCTGGTTATGAACATTACCCTTAGCTATTCATATCATAATTGGTGTAATCCTCGTCCTTATCATCTTTGTGTTTATCATCCCCTTATCAAAATTTCGAGGATGAAATTTTTGTAAGGTGGATGGAATGTAACACCCCATTCTTGGAATACGTACTTAGATACGTATTCTAATTTTTGATTTTATTCTTTTGATTTCCCCTCGTATTTAGTTTTATTTTATGATTATTTATATCACCATTTGGTATTTGGATCCGGATTCCTGGATTCAGAATCAACCCGAGTCTGAACCAGAAACCCGATCCCAGTGTACTGATCAATTTAACCTTTTTGATAGTCAGATTTGACCAGCTTCAGTTTCAAATATTATTTTCCAATATTTTAGATTTTTCATGATTTTCTATAATTTTTCAAAATTAATTGTAAAATCTTCAAAATCGGTATCGACCGTGCCCCCGATCGATTCTCTGATTTTTTATTTACAAATAGAACTAAATTTCTAGAAACTTCTTTTACATTATTTCTTAGAATCACATTTTCTAACTAAATGCATTTTTGGAGATTTTTCTGAATTTATCGAAATTCGACCGGATTTGGTATCGACTAGTATCGCCAGTTGATTCCAGAATTTTTAATTTGAAAATGGTATTAAATTTCTAAAATTCAATTCACCATATGCCTTAAAAAATATTTATTATTTTTGAGAATTTTTTAGGATTGTTCCGAGTTACTTCATTTTTCGGCCTTTTCCGTTGTTTTTAGTGTTTTCTCAAATTCTAGAGTTTTATCCAAATATTTTTCTTTTATTTTTCCTACTTTCATTTTTTTCTCCTCCACTTATTCTTTTTCATTTTCCTTTTCTTTTTTTCCTTTTCTTTTCTCTTTTTTCTTCACCACACAAAATTCCCCAAAATATCTACTACTCCGCTCATTCTCTCTCCAACCCAAACCAAACTTCCTTCCCCTTCAGCCAAACGCTGGTCTGTGTAACTCTCCGTTCCCAGAATACGTACTCAGATACATGTTATGATTTTTCAATCATATTTTTTCAATTTTTCCTCGATTTATTTTTATTTTATGATTATTTATATCATCGTTGGTATTTGGATCCGGATTCTGGATTCAAAATCAACCCAAGTAAGAACGGGGACCCGATCTAAGTGTATTCATCAATCTATCCTTTTTGATAGTCAGATTTGATCAGTTTCAGTTTCAAACATCATTTTCTAATATTTTTGATTTTTCATGATTTTCTGAAATTTTTCTGAATTAAATTTCAAAATCATAAAAACCGGTATCGACCAGTGTCGCCGATCGATTTGCAGATTTTTAATTTATAAAAAAAATTAAATTTTAGAAATAACTTTTACATTATTTCTTAGAATCACATTTTCTATCTAAACACATTTTGGGGATTTTACTTAATTTATCAGAATTCGATCGGATTTGGTGTCGACCGGTATTGCTGGTTGATTCCAAGATTTTTAATTTGAAAATGATATTGAATTTCTAAAATTTGATTTCACCATGTGCCTAAATATAATATTTACTATTTTTGTATATTTTTGGGGATCGTTCCAAGTTACTTCATTTTCTGGGCTTTTCTGATGTTTTCGATATTTTCCCAGATTTCAAAATTTTACGCAGGCATTTTCCATTATTTTTCTCTATTTTCCAATTTTTCTCCTCCACTCATTCTTTTCCTCTTTTCTTTTATTTTTCTTTTCTTTTCTTTCCTCAAATTTTTCTCCACCACATAAAAACCCCAAAATATATTATCTCTCACCCACTCACTCTCTCCTCTCTTTCTCTCTCCAATCCCAGACCCGCGTTGGGTCTGGACCCGAACGCAGTTCTCTTCTAGGCCTGAACAGGGTCTCCCCCCTCTCCCTCTATTTAATCTCTCACTCTCTTAATCTCTCTAAATTTCTCTCTTTCTCTAATTTTCTCTCACTCTCCCTTACTAACCCCTCTCCTCTAAGAGGCTGACAACCACCCTATGCACCAGGCATCGACGCACCTCCAGCGGTCCCCAAGGCCACTGCCGGTGGTCCCTATCCCTGGCACCTTCTCCTCCCACTTCTCCTCCACCCAAATACTCCACCACCATCATCTCCTTTTTCTTCTTCTTCTTCCTTCAATCACCACCACCATCAACCCATCTCCACTATTTCCACCACCAAAATCACCAATTCCACCCCAAACTCCACCACTATGCTCCTATACTCCTCATCCTCCTCTTTCCTTTAATTTCACCACTTGCATCTCCAATTTCATCCTCCCCCACATTCTCTCCCCCATCAAAATTCACCCACCAACACCACACAACCACCAATCCAACACCTCCAACCTCCTTCCCCTCTCTCCTTTAGGTGGTCGGCGCCAACCAGGGTTCGGTCGGCACCTGGTGGCCTCATGGCCGCAGCTAGGGTAGGCCTCGGCTAGCCTGAGCTTTAGGGGTTGTTGCCCCCCTCTTTTTTCTCTTATCTTTTCTTTCTCTCTTATTTACTCCCCCTCTCTCCTACTAATTTCTATTTCTATCCTTCTGTTATCTCTCTCCTCTCTCTAATTCTCTCTCTATATGTATATTTCATATATTGAACATGTATACGCGTTGTGCGTTTGGAATTCCGGAGATTGGGGATTTTAGAGCATTTTTTGAATATTATTAGACGAGTATTCTTACCTATTTATCTGGGTACCCCGCTTCGACCGGTGTTTATTGTATTTGTAAAATGTGTAATTGTATATGTATTGTGGACACGTGTATTGTACTGGTATTGATGCCTATTTGTATTATGTGGACATGTAGCAACTTGTATTGGTCTGTAGCCGTGTGATGAATGGTTGTATTAGTGTAGTTAAATACATGTACATATGCACTGCCTGTGATACAATCTATTACTACTTTATTACTATGCGTGGTCGACCTTTCGTGATCTTTTAGCCTCCAGACTCACATTCAGACTCCGGGTTTAACCTCTCTGAGGTTTTTTAAAGTCCTCTGGACTTTCTATATGCTATGCTTAGTAGGCGGACCTAGTGTCAGTACTTTACCGCTAACTCTGTTCGAGCATAGTTAGCCCGTGAGTACGGTTGTGCCATGAGCTATGCTGCGAGCGGTAACCACACCGAGCGTGATAGCATTTAGTGTTGTACATTAACTTCACTCCAGCTTGCTTAGCTTTGCTTGGATGATCGCTTGCTTGCTTACTAATTAGTCTCCAAAATTGTATATTTCATAACGCATCTTCACATTTATTCTGAATAAAATTCTGTTAATAATATCTTTCTTGTATGTTTCTAGGTCCATGACATGAAATGAAGAAGAAACCAAAAATTTCATTTATTTCGTGATTTCTAGAGCCTAGAAGTAGTCGTTGACTTTGAAAGTTAGATCTACCAAAATAAGGTGCAGATATCAAAAAATCGACAGACTGTACATGGAGTGGTGTGCAGCATAAAGTTGTACACTTCAGTACTACGCGCGGCGCCCGTATTGCAGCGAAAACGCGCTTTTACGGCATTTTCGCGGTAATACGGAAGAGCCACATGTCGATTTTTGACCCGTGGCCCCATCTTAACCTCCAAAGGCCCCAATTGCTATATATATTATCCTGGTTGAGCAGAACAGGAGGAGAGGAAGGTTTTTAGAGTAGTTTTCTCTCTTTAGTGTAGGTTAGTTCTTCTTCTTCTTCTTCTTCTTCTTCTTCTTTTGTATTTTTTATTTTTGTAGATCATGTAATAGGGAAGAGGGTGATTCTTAAGATGAACATTAGAGTGTTTGTAATGGAAGGTGACACTCTATGAAAGGTTCTCTCTTTATCTCTAATTGTTTTCTTCTATCTAACCTTTTACATGCTTAGCTAATTTTCTCTCATGGTAACTAACCACTAACCAATAACTTGCCAACTTCTTACTTGATAATCTATATGAATGGTCTTGCTCTTGCAAGAGCCATTGATGGCTCATGATAATGGACTCTAACACTCTAACATCTAACTCTCTAACAAGCTAACATTACTTTATTCCATACTTGCTCTAGTTAGTTTTTGATAGTTTAAGTGTACTTTGCACTTGTTTGTTGAGTTTGGATGTGAAAGTGATCTTATGGGTCATGCTTTGAAGAGCACTTGAACCAAGGACTAATGATGGTCAAGGATACATGTGAGGTAAATATCACTAAGAGGTTAGCATATTGTAGAGCCATTAGTAGTTAGTAGACATGGGTTTTCTTTCATTTTTACTTTGTTTTAGAAATAAATACAAAAATCACAAATACTTTCTCTTAAATATTTCTATCTTTGTTTCCACCGTACGCTTCTCTTTTCATTCTTTGTTTTCTTTTCTTTTCATTCTTTGAAACATAGAAGAACCGTTAACACACACGCGAACATATCGGTAAAGCTTTATTGCTTTCTATCCCTATGGGTTCGACCTGTTTAGCCTCTATGTTATAACAGAAGTATCGAGAAAGCCAAAACACAACTTTAATTAGTTATTTCAAATGACACTTTTTGTGCACGATTTTTCCCTGTCAAGTTTTGGCGTCGTTGCCAGGGATGGGAACGGTATGTTCTCACGTTTTTGTTAACTTTTCTTTTTTGTTTTGGTGTGCAGGTCAAAATTTTCAGAAATTTAGCATTGCAGAAATTCACACTTACTTTTGTGTGGTTGGGTAAATTCTTGTATATTGTTATATTCTGCTGCTAGTTTCAATTTATATTACCTATATACTGCAATAATTTAAGAACTAAAATACGGTAATTAATTGTTATAAAACAGTTTAGACATTTGCATCTAGGCACATGTCAATTTTCATTCCAATATATTGTATTTTATTCTTCTATTGTTGTGATTTGGACAAAGGTGTACATATTGCATTTCATATAGTTAAGATAAACACGTGGGTGATTTACTCGCTTTGTGTGTTCATTCTTTTCTATATTGCACACTTGCATGAATTGAACTTAAGGGCATATCCCAATACAATATAAGGTGGGGAAGTCATTACGCTCCCTTAGCCCAAAAGCCACCTCCCCACTCACACAACCTGATTGGTTGCTAATGTTGCATATTTAATATTACATTTCTATACTTATTTTAGAATAAAAGCCTGCATTGTCCTAATTATTTGTCTAATTTATTTGCAGGCCCAATCCTTAAGGAGATGAAGAGAAATAAGCCCAAAAGCCCACCAGAATTCTGAATTAAATCAGAATTAATTCGCACTCACAAAATCAGGGCAAAATCATGAGGTTGAAACCGGTTGAGAAGAATCCTCTCAGAATCGAACGGTTAAAGCCAAGAAT
Source organism: Agave tequilana (assembly GCA_038442645.1). Lineage (NCBI taxonomy): Eukaryota > Viridiplantae > Streptophyta > Magnoliopsida > Asparagales > Asparagaceae > Agave > Agave tequilana. The sequence continues at coordinate 58,367 of JAVJIF010005139.1, read as the reverse complement.
CCAAGGTCATTTCGTCAGAATCCGGAGCTCAAACGACAAAACCAATAAAGGATAAAGCCAGAAGAAACCCCCGGAGAGACCCACCAACAGGGTGTGGCCATCTGGCCACACCCTGGCCGCGGAAACGCAGCTTGGGCCGCGTTTTCGCGGCTTTGTTGGGGAGTTAGGGGGAGCGTTTGCTTCCCCGACCTCCCCGGGATCATGGTGGTTAGGGTTTTGCCTATAAAAGGCCTGTACTTGCGCTGAAAATGGGACGCCAATGCATATTAGGATTTAGCTTAGTTTTCATTTCTTAGTTTAGGTTTTTTAGTCTTTCTTTTTATGTAATTTGTATGTAACTTAGGGTAGAAGAAGATTCATGTAAGTAAGAGAGAGGGGCTGATGTTGAGAGTGACACCGACGATGTACCCTACTCCTTTCTTTCATTGTCTCAGCAAGTAATAAAGGTAAATGCTTTGTTGTTTTCTATTCTGCTTTACTTTACATTTGTTTTGCTTTCCTCTTCCTCTTCTACTTTACCTTGGTTGTATTTGTTGAGTGTACAAGTGAATTCCAAAGCAAGTATAACCAAGCTATGTGAGAGCCAGCGATAGTTCATGAAGACGTTCTCCTCTTCCAAGATCCGCATCACTTTGTTCTTCTTATGCTTGACGATATAATGTGCACGGGGACCGAGCTCGAGTTTATGATCTATGCGTTGAACGCCTCCGAAGCAAAAAGGTAGAACTTGCAAAAAGGTTTCCAAGGTTTCCAAGTAAGTCATCAATCAACCTAGGTAAGTATCTCTTCACTTTTCTTTCTTTCTTTTCTTTCTTAGTTTAGATCACCAACCACTTCTTCCAAATCGTTTTCATTCTTCTTTCCACTTCATTATACATAATCGCTTTCTTTTGTTTTCTGAATTTTCCAACTTCTTCATCCTCCATTTTCTACTAACTTTAACTATACTTTCTTTTTCCATTTTTATAACTTTAAAACAGAGAAGAACTTTCGCTTATTTTCTTAACGATTTCAATAAAGAATCGTAAAGCTTCCATCGCAAACCCTCCTTGTGGATCACGACCCGCATAGCCACTTGCTATAGCGGAAGAATTGAGCACTTGCACATATTCTTTCTTAAGTTCTATAATCTCGTATTTTGTGTGCAGGTTGTGCCTCAATCAAAATTTTGGCGCCGTTGCCGGGAAGGGTAACAGGTTTTTTATTGAAATCTGAATTTTTTTTGAAAATTTTTTAGAACTAAACGAATTTTCTTCTCTGTTGCAGGTTACAGGGCAAGCAAAGCAGGAAAATAAGTTTGCAGTGACATACAAGTGGTATTGGGCCTCTGCTCTAGAAAGCAGAGACCCATTGCCCTCTGAATTGCCGCGTTTCCACGGCAAAAGCCGCGGATCCGCGGCAATAAAGAGCTGACTACTAACAGGTTTTTGCAGGGCTGCTAGCTTTGCAAATTCTAGTTTGCTGCAATTATTTATTTCTTATATGCCATCACAAAAACCTGCTAATAATCAACAGTAAAAAGTTTGTTGCAAAAGTTAAAAATTGATTAGACATTTGCATTTTAGGCACGTGTCTTTTTAATTCATTTACTTTTACTGTTGAAGAGTGCTGGAGCAAGGTACGTATGCATTGCATTTAGCATAGGACTCACTTCTTGGTTGATTTATATAGCTTTGAGTGAATCTTACATATCTTGTACACTTGCACAAATTGATCTTAAGGGCACTAACCCATTAACAAGATAAGGTGGGGATTTAATCACCCTTCCTTAGCCCAAAAATCACATTTCAAGCACTCACTAACCCAAGCCTAACTAAAATTGAGTAGACGTTGGCCCTAGGGACATCTCGGACTCAATTAGGAGATTATCCTAAGGGGGAAAAATGTTGGAATCTAACTCCTGCAAAATCAGTGTCTAGGAAAGGGATTGAGGGCCGAAAGCCCGAAGGTTGGTGGTTATTTAATTAAGGAACGTCTTTGATGGAAAACCTCCCACCAACCTTGCCCTGACCTGGCTGATTAGCTTGTGGTTAAAGTCTACATTAGACCTCCCGTGGACAGTCTAACCAGTTAGGAGTCGTCTAGGTCCTAAGTCTACCCTAACTTAGGCTAGAATTTTTTTTTTTGTTTGTTTATTTGTTTGTTTTTCTTTGTTTGTATTCTATTGTGTAATATGGACTATAATAATAATTTTTTCAACTACAATAATAATCCATATTACACACCGACTTCATTTTCGGATATTACCAACCCGGCATATCATAACTTTGACCAACCTAGTGTGCCGGATTGGTCTTATCCGAATCAATATGACCCATACCCCCCATCTAATAACTATAATTTCTATAATGATTTCAACTCTTCACCGAGTCAGTGGGGATTCACCTCCCCCGAGCATAATTTCCAACCACCTTGCTCTCCTTCTCCACCCAGTCCACATTATGTTCAAGATTCATACTCAGTTCCACCCGTCCAAAATAGGAAACCATCAATTATGGAAATGAGTATGGTGAGTCCAAACACAAATCCCAAAATCTGATGGACTCACAACTTCACTACCACTTCCAAGACAATTCTTCATCTTTTCATCAAAACAATGAACCTATCAACTATGAAAAGATGCTTGAAGCCATGACTCAGGCTCAAAACGCTCGTAATAGTGACATAGATATGATGGTCGAATCTCTACATTCTCACCGTTGGACCAGTTCTGATGTCACTACCAATTCTGTTGGAGCCGAAGAGTCAGGTTGTTTTGAAAATCAAGATTCCATTTTAGAACAACCATGTGAACTTACCCAAACTCCAAATGATATTAATAGTTTGGCTAATTTTCCTTTTCCTGAAATAGAACTTGAAAATGATTATGATCCTGAACCCCAACTTAGTGATTCAATTCTATTTCCTGATTCGATTATGACTCCGGTATCTTCACCTGACTTCAATCTTTTCCTGGAGTCAACATTAGATCCTGTACCAATTCATAAAGAAATTGAATCACCTATCTTTGAGGATCATGTTGAACTTGACCAACTATACACTTTTGAAGATCCTATTGACAAATTGGCAAGTTCTCAATTTTTTAATATTGAACTCAATGAGATATGTGACCTAGATTCCCAAATCTGTGATCCAGTTCAACTTTCTGAATCAATATTGACTCCTGTTGTGTTACCAAACTTGAGTAATATTTTAGAGTCAGTTTTGATTCCTCCACCTATCATTCCTGAACTGGAATCACCCAAATTAGGTCACATCCCATTGTTAGAAAATACATGTGGACTTGAGTTTCAACTTCTTGACTTGGACCCGCTTCTTGAACCAATTTCGACTCCTGAACCTTTACTTGACTTAAGTCACCTTCCTGAGTCGGTATTAGTTCATGTCCTTCCTGAGCCCAAGTCAACCGTTCTATCATTTCATACTCCATTCTGGGACGAGGTGGTTGACAAATTTGACTCCGAAATCAATTATGGAATATGAAAATTAGATGGGGTTAAATATTTCATAAAGATCCTTCATGGATTTATCTTTTTAATGGGTTATATTAAAGATATTTCTGGTGGGTTCCTTCGAGACCCAAGAAAAGTGGATTGGGTCGCGTTTCGTGGACCAATCAGACCACCACCGGAACCACCACCTTAAGGTAACCTTTTTCCTTCCCTTTCTTCTTTTCATGTATCTATGCATTAATTCATACATTGAGGACAATGCATGAGATAGGTGTGGGGGAGGGTCTAACATAACTTTTCTTTTTCTTTAAAATAAAAAAAATTAACATTTTTCTTTACTTTTAAAAACTTTTTGAAAAATAGAAACAATATTTTGACTTATTTTTGTAAGAAATTAAGTTAATTTTTAAGGAATAGGAAAATCCAAATTAGGATTTCTTATACTTAGTCAAAATAAGATTATTTGTTTGATTTTTAGAGTTAGGAAGATAATTTGTCAAAGTAATTTGGTCTTGATCTTTACCTTGATGAAATATGCACACTTCATACACTTACACACTTAGGGTTCAAAAACAAAGATTCTTATGCCTTATTAAAAAAAAAAAACAAGTCTAATTATTGATTAGCTAGGTGCTTTGGCCTAAGCAAGCCTTAGGATTTATGCAAAAGATGATTAGATAAGTTATAAAAAATATATATAGATATACAAACAAATCTAATTATTGACTAGCTAGGTGCTTTGGCCTAAGCAAGCCTTAGTATTTATGCGAAAGATGATCAGATAAGTTTGAAAAGAAAATCCTCTGATTAAGCTGGGTATTTGTGCCTAATAAAGCATAAGTATTCACGCCTAAAAGAGGTTCATATAATAAAATCCTTAATTTTGTGGCCTTGTTTGCTCGAGTCCTTAAGTCCTTGGGGGTGTTTTCTCACCTGGTGCCCTAAGACCGTTTGGTTTGGGAGTCATCGATTAAAGGCTCGTTACATGGGCAGATTAGAAAGCCTAATAAAACTAAGGAATAATACCAAAAAAAAGTATATATATAAAAATAAATAAGGCATAAGAATTAGAGTTAATGAACCCTTAGTCAAAATTTTCACAGTCACAAGGTGCATATAACTTAGGGTAAAGTAATAGACTAGATAAGAAGCACAATTTGACTCCTTACTTTGATTGATAAAAAATTTTTGAATAGAGATTAAGTTTAGGAATGAAAAATTCGGCTTTCCTATAACTTATAGGTTGCTTAGATCTTACAATCATATTTCAAATATTTTTCTCTTTCAAAATGCTTTTCGAAAATACTAACTCTTTATTTCCCTTTCTTTATGGATTTTGTGGGTGTAATCCACTGAAAACCCTCACGAGACAACACTCGTCCTCTAGAGGAAACCTAGAGGTTTAACGGCTTGTTGCACATGCTCAGTGCAATCGCGTGACCTGCGAAAGTGGTCTAATAATCCTTAGTATAATTTAGTTGTTTTGCTCGAGGACGAGCAAAAGATAGGTATGGGGGTGTGATTGGTTGCTAATGTTGCATATTTAATGTTACATTTCCATACTTTTTTTAGAATAAAATCCTGCATTGTCCTAATTATTTGTCTAATTTATTTGCAGGCCCAATCCTTAAGGAGATGAAGAGAAATAAGCCCAAAAGCCCACCAGAATTCTGAATTAAATCAGAATTAATTCACACTCACAAAATCAGGGCAAAATCATGAGGTTGAAACTGGTTAAGAAGAATCCTCTCAGAATCGATCGGTTAAAGCCAAGAATCCAAGGTCATTTCGTCAGAATCCGGAGCTCAAACGACAAAACCAACAAAGGATAAAGCCAGAAGAAACCCCCAGAGAGACCCACCAACAGGGTGTGGCCATCTGGCCACACCCTGGCCGCGAAAACGCGGCTTGGGCCTCGTTTCCGCGGCTTTGTTGGGGAGTTAGGGGGAGCGTTTGCTCCCCCGACCTCCCCGGGATCATGGTGGTTAGGGTTTTGCCTATAAAAGGCCTGTACTTGCGCTGAAAATGGGACGCCAATGCATATTAGGATTTAGCTTAGTTTTCATTTCTTAGTTTAGGTTTTTAGTCTTTCTTTTTATATAATTTGTATGTAACTTAGGGTAGAAGAAGATTCATGTAAGTAAGAGAGAGGGGCTGATGTTGAGAGTGACACCTACGATGTACCCTACTCCTTTCTTTCATTGTCTCAGCAAGTAATAAAGGTAAATGCTTTGTTTGTTTTCTATTCTGCTTTACTTTACATTTGTTTTGCTTTCCTCTTCCTCTTCTACATTACCTTGGTTGTATTTGTTGAGTGTACAAGTGAATTCCAAAGCAAGTATAACCAAGCTATGTGAGAGCTAGCGATAGTTCATGAAGACGTTCTCCTCTTTCAAGATCCGCATCACTTCGTTCTTCTTATGCTTGACGATATAATGTGCACAGGGACCGAGCTCGAGTTTATGATCTATGCGTTGAACGCCTCCGAAGTAAAAAGGTAGAACTTGCAAAAAGGTTTCCAAGTAAGTCATCAATCAACCTAGGTAAATATCTCTTCACTTTTCTTTCTTTCTTTTCTTTCTTAGTTTAGATCACCAACCACTTCTTCCAAATCGTTTTCATTCTTCTTTCCACTTCATTGTACATAATCGCTTTCTTTTGTTTTCTGAATTTTTCAACTTCTTCATCCTCCATTTTCTACTAACTTTAACTATACTTTCTTTTCCATTTTTATAACTTTAAAACAGAGAAGAACTTTCGCTTATTTTCTTAACGATTTCAATAAAGAACCGTAAAGCTTCCGTCGCAAACCCTCCTTGTGGATCACGACCCGCATAGCCACTTGCTATAGCGGAAGAATTGAGCACTTGCACATATTCTTTCTTAAGTTCTATAATCTCGTATTTTGTGTGCAGGTTGTGCCTCAATCACAACCCAAGCCTAAATAAAACTTATTAGACGTTAGCCCCTAGGGACATCTCGGACTCATTTAGAAGATTGACCTAAAGGTGAAGTTGTTAGAGTTTGACTCTTTTCAAATTGGTGTCAAAGTTGGGGATTGAGAGGCGAAACCTCGAAGAACAGTGGTTTGGCATAATTATGCCCGTTGCTCCGGCACGGATACCTCCTACTGGTCTTGCCCCTATCTTGTCAATTAATTTGTGGTCAGATTTCTACATTGTAGCCTCATGGACAGTTTAACAAGTTAGGAGTCGTCTAGGTCTAAGTCAACCCTAGCATAAGCTTGTTTTCTTTTTCTTTTTCTTTTTCTTTTTCTTTTTCTTTTTCTTTTTCTTTTTCTTTATTTGTTTATTTGTTTGTTTGTTTTTCTTTTTTTTCTTTTTTTTGTTTTTGTGAATTGTGATATGGATTTCAACAACAACAATTTTTTCAATCCTAATATGAATCCATATTTCACCCCGATCTCATTTGATTCGGTAACTCCAACCTGACTATATACAACATGAACCAACTATATAGGTCGGATTGGGTTTATCCGACTCAATATGACCCATCTCTCAATCTTATGATCATAATTTTCAAAATAATTTTCACTTTTCATAGAGTCCATGGGGATTCACCTCCCCCGAGTCAAATTTTTAACCACCTTGTACATAATTTTCACAATATTCATTCCCCAATTTTGATTCATATACTCCTTTCCTGTTCCACCAACTGAAGAAAAATCTGATTTGAAAAAGAGTATGGAATTCATGCTTGAATCCCAATGACAAATTCAAAGCTTGCTCAATTCACAATCCTTCCCACATCAAACTCCATATACTCCTTTTCTAGAATATTCAATTAAAGAAAAATCTGAGTTAGAAAAGAATTTGGAAGTCTTTTGTGAAACAGCGCAACAATTTCAAAATATGTTGGACTCATTATTTCAACCAAAATTTCAAGAGTCATACTCATTTTTTAGTCTCGCTGATTCAAATGAACAACCATCCATCCTGAAAATGAGTATGAAACTCCTGCGTGAGTCCGAGCAATCTGCTGGATTCACAATTTTATCACAATTTCCAAACCAACTTTCATACTCACCGTTTCAAGAAGAAACGATTACAAAGAGTATAGAAGATATGATTTAGACTCAAATTTCTGTTACTAGATCTATCAGTATGTTGACTCAATATTGAGCGAATTGATCAATATGAGTGAGAAAATTCTTCCTTCTCAACCTTTGACCAAACTTTATATCTTTAACTCTATCGATTGGACCAAAAAATCATGTTATTTTGAAAACAAAGATTCAATTTTGGCACACCCATTTAAACTTGACCAAACTCTAAGTTTTGAAAGTCCAATTGACATTTTGGCAAGTTATCCTGTCACGCCCCGCTTCCCAAAATAAGTTGAAGCGGAGACGCGACACGAGTCGGTGACACATATACACAAGAAAAATATCTCATGTATCGCACTAAGCCTTAAGTAACTCGAAACAAGCTATAAATCCCAACTGTAATAAATCATGATTACTGCAATATCACATATAAGCATCCACGCATGATATCATATAAATAAAGAACTAGAATAACAATTGAATCTGATATATCGAGAATCAGGAAATAACAAGAAGGCAAGAGAAATGAGAATATCAGAATCAAATAGAGAGAAGCTCTAGCTCCTCGTAAAGTGTGCAGTCTCAACGAACACCTGAACAATAGAAACAAAGCGTCCAATATCTGGACGTGTAAATCCAGGGTCGTCAGAAAGCGACCTGGTGAGTGTGTGTGTAAAGAGGAGTACTCATGCATATAAACAATGTGCACAGAATAATAACAAGATAAACTGCAGAGATAAGATAGCTAAATAATATGATAAATATATAACTGAAGGACAACTGAATAATAACATGTATGAAGAAAAAAAGCAACTATTACAACTGTAAACAAACAACTGATGTCAAGATGTGTAATCTAGCGCATGTCACTAGTCTGGTTGGTTATTATTAACCTAACTAATGTAGTACTTAGCTGTGTCCCATACCACAGCCGTTTTCCCACATATCAAACAAAGTTATCTTTGATGTAACTGCCTGCCAATATAGTGCATGTGTTTTGGAAGGGTACCGTGCATGTCTGGTACCACGGTCTAACACCCCTGGCGCTGAACCAGGACAAGCCTCAAGGCTCTAATATCTGAGGATCACAGCCCTACACGAAAAAACAACTAGTGTGGCGCCGTAATTCGGGCATAGCCCTGACAACTGACAACTGAATAGGGAGCCAGTACTACCTTGGTTCCCCATGGTTCGAACCCACAACTCGGTACCATAATAAGTCCTTCCAAAATACACGACATGCATCATCAGGAAATTACCCCTGTTCCCCGGGTTATGGTGCCTTTTATTAATAAGCAATCAATGTAATTTAACAAGTAATAGAAATTGATATCTCTAACAACTAGTGATGTCAATACTAACTATTAATCTAACAATTGACAACTGATATCTGACAACTGAGTAGCTGACAACTAATATCTGACATCTGAAATAAGATACTGGAGATATAGCCACTAAAACAATGATGTCATAAACAACTAATAAGTGGTACTGATATCTAACAACTACTATAAACTCTGAAATACATCATACGATCACCAACAATTAGTTTCATCAATAACTGATAAAGTGATGACTGCTATCTGATAACTCTGAAGTACAAGATCACTGATATAGAATAGATCACTATCACAATAGCTCAATCTCTATTAATTGAAGTAATTAATAACTAAACATGAAGCACATGGTATATTCTCGAGATCAACAAGTCAACAGACATCGAAATCATAACGAAGTAAGGGAATCATCCGCAAACAACATATGGTCTAGAAATATCTACTTCTGATACTCAACATCGACAAAATATCATCTAAATAAATCTCAAATACTCAACTATAAATCTAGCTACGTCGATCTCATCTTAATGCAGATCAGACTTCGTTATAAAGAATGTAAAATTCCAGATCAACTCTAACTCAAGATCAATCTAAATCACAACCCAACCTTCCTCACAACTAAGACCGAATCCAGCATAATAAATAAGTAAATAAGAACTAGCAAAAATACTAATATCCGGATGATAAAACATCGAGTATAGAAATGTCTAACATCAAATCACATCTGATTTATTATCTGTGGTATCTCTAAACCGTCTCATATCAGTGAAGGCGTCATATCTACTTGTTCACAGTGTCCAAAAGTGTTCCGGTCAGAAATAATCACCAAATACATGAATATCAAATCTTTTAAACATAAACTATATGAACCTCAAGATCAAGCCAAGTGATGCCACGGTCTAAGATGTATCAAAACTAGGCCTAAGCCAACAATGATAAACTACCAACACATGAAATGACGCTGATACAAGCTCCTATCAACTATAAATAAAGTAAACAATCATAAATTTCTCATGAAGTGATACAAGTAATCAAACCGGTAAAATATAACAGAAAGTCACAAGAAATGATAAGAGTAACGTGTAAATGCATACCGGCAACGGTAAATACACAAGAACAAACACTCACATGAAATGACGCGGTTTCGGAACCGAATCGCCGTCTGGTCTTCACTACACGAACTGGTACTGATTTACGGATCATCCCATGGATCGGTCTTCAAATTGCTTGTGTATCGCATCCACAACGGCACGAATCCGAATCGGGTCCGGATCTCCTGTAGCTGGGTTCGGATCTCACCGAACAAATCTGAAATGTTGTACCACACAACCGAACACTTACATATAAATATAAATACACGCTACACTGACACGTGCACACAGACATACGTGTACACCCACGTACACATACACACAATGCTATACATACATGTATACGAGTATATACATACATACACCTATATACTTATATACACACACACACAATTACATGACACACCTAAAACACTAACACACTACCCATCCATATAATTAATATCCAACACGCATTTAATTCATGACAAACTATATATTTAATTAAAACACAACTAAATTCAAGACACTTACATGAATTAAAACCCATACATGCGCACATCTATGCATAAATACATGCATACACATGCATGCATACCACAACCACTCACGCACACACCAACACACATTTTAATTAAACTTCCACATTATTACACTTTTACCACCACAAAAATAAATATAGCACTAACCTCGGGGCGACTTGCGGCGCACTGACGGAGGCTCTGGCGGAGGCGTCGGAGGCCGCGGAGGATGTCGTTGGATAGAGGATTTCGTTGTGAAGGGCGTGAGTGCGTTCGCGCCCGCCGTCGGCGATCAACGATGATCCACGGAGAGACAGAAAATGGCTCGGAGTAAGATATCTCAAGGAGTGCTTGGCTTGTCTTTGCCTTGGTGGATGTTGGACACGGCAACATGGAGGGGAGAGGGCGTGGGGGCTTGAGGTTGGGTTCGTGTGTTCTGCTGAAGGGAGGGGGACGGCCAGGCCACGACATTGTCGTGGGGGGTTAGAGCAGCAGAGTGCAGAGGGGGATCCAGCTTGGTCTGTGTTGGAAGAAGTGCAGGGGGAAGTTATCGAGGGTCGCCGGGGCTGTCAAGGGGGGATGGCGCTGCCATGGGGAGGAGAGGCTGCGATCTGTTCGCAGGCTGCTGGTGGAGACAGTACACGGCATGGAGGAGGAAGAAACTCGACTTGGGGCTTGCGGCTGTATTGATGAGATGGAGAATTAACTTTGGGATTAGGGTTAGGGTTAAAGGAATAATTAGATGAAGATTATATAGGGTGGGTTGCGGGTTAACGGGCAGCGGGTTGATTGGGTTGGTGTAAATGCTAATGGGTTATGAGATAATAGGAATAATAGGTATGAATCAAGATAATGGGTAAGAGTCAAGAATCAAAGGGAGTAGGAAATGATACTACTTCTAATAAAAATACAAGCCATAATAATAGTAGTATTAATAATAATTATAATCTTAAAGAAACAACCATTACTAATAATAACTATTAATAATAATAGTAATTAACAATAACATTAATAATCATAATGGTTAGCAATGACAATAATAATTAATTAACATAATTAATAATACTAATATTAATTAACAACAACAACAATAATAATAATAATAGAAATAATAATTAACAATTACTACTACCACTAATACTTATACTAATATTAAAATAAATAAATAAAATAATAGTAACACTAATAATAATTAATAAACACTAACAATATAAATAATAATAACATTAATTGTAATAACAATAAATAATAATAATAATGAAGGAATAATAATAGTAATAACTACCACTAATAATATCAGTAAGTAATAAGAATGATATTAGGAATAATATTAATATGGAACAAAAAATACAGATAAGAAATAATGGTAAATATATATATAAAGTAAAAATACCATTTACTATCTTAAAAATAATTTACATATTTAATATTAATAATAATCACTAGAAAAAATAATAAATTAAGTTGATTAAAAAAATAATCAGTAAATCAAAATAAATACTTTAGGAAAATAAAAATACAGTATTTCTAACTAGGGATATTATATTCTACCCACCTTATAAAAATTTCGTCTCCGAAATTCAATAGGGCAGGGAATAGTAATAAGAATTCAAATCAAAGGAGATGACAAACAAGCTTCACGTCGCTTCTCTGCACATCATAAATCCACCACGTTTCCGCTGCGCTACTCTGATTTCTGCTACCGACTTCAACAAAGAGTAATCAATCTCCAGAGACAAAGTCAAGGAATTGAATCGAGAAGGGGGACGAGAAGCAAGATGAAAATTCGAATCACTCTAAAAGAAGAGTAAAAATCAAGGATATCAAAAGATCAAAGATAAGGATTTTCAAAGGGAGGACGATCAATTCCAAATGGAGTCAATATCATAATGGATAGTATATGTATATTGCAGTATAACTATAAATTATTTCAAGTTACCGGTAAGAACTAGGTTTTTCTTGCGAAACAAAAGTCAAAGATCAAGATCGCAAGTCAAAAACCTAGACTCTAATACCAAGAAAACCCTGTCATGCCCCGCTTCCCAAAATAAGTTGAAGCGGAGACGCGACACGAGTCAGCGACGTATATACGCAAGGAAAATACCTCATGTATGCACGCTAAGCCTTAAGTAACCCGAAATAAGATATAAATCCCAACTGTAATAAATCATGATTACTGCAATATCACATATAAGTATCCACGCATGATATCATATAAATAAAGAACTAGAATAACAACTGAATTTGATATATCGAGAATCAGGAAATAACAAGAAGGCAAGAGAGATGAGAATACCAGAACAAATAGAGAGAAGCTCTAGCTCCTCGTAAAGTGTGCGGTCTCAACGAACATCTAAACAATAGAAAACAAAACGTCCAATATCTGGACTTGCAAATCTAGGGTCGTCAGAAAGCGACCTGGTAAGCGTGTGTGTAAAGAGGAGTACTCGTGCATGTAAACAATGTGCACCGAATAATAACAAGATAAACTGCCGAGATAAGATAGCTAAATAACATGATAAACATATAACTGAAAGATAACTGAATAACAACATGTATGAAGAAAAAAAGGCAACTATTACAACTGTAAACAAACAAGTGATGTCAAGATGTGTAATCTAGCATATGTCACTAGTCTGGTTGGTTATTATTAACCTAACTAATGTAGTACTTAGCTGTGTCCCATACCACAGCCGTTTTCCCACATATCAAACAAAGTTATCGTTGATGTAACTGCCTGCCAATGTAGTGCATGTGTTTTGAAAGGGTACCGCGCATGCCCGGTACCACGGTCTAACACCCCTGGCGCTGAACCAGGACAAGCCGCAAGGCTCTAATATCTGAAGATCACAGCCCCACACGAAAAGATAACTAGTGTGGTGCCGTAATCCGGACATAGCCCTGACAACTGAATTGGTAGCCAGTATTACCTTGGTTCCCCATGGTTGGAACCCACAACTCAATACCATAATAAATCCTTCTAAAATACACGACATGCATCATCAGGAAATTACCCCTGTTCCCCGGGTTATGGTGCCTTTTATTAATAAGTAATCAATGTGATTTAACAAGTAATAGTAACTAATATCTCTAACAACCAGTAATGTCAATACTAGCTAATAATCTAACAACTGACAACTAATATCTGACATCTGAAATAGGATACTGCAGATATAGCCACTAACACAATGATGTCATAAATAACTAATAACTGGTACTGATATCTAACAACTACTATAAACTCTGAAATACATCATATGATCACCGACAATTAGTTTCATCAATAACTGATAAAGTGATGATTGCTACCTGATAACTCTGAAGTACAAGATCACCGATATAGAATAGATCACTATCAAAATAGCTCAATCTCTATTAATTAAAGTAATCAATAACTAAACATAAAGCATATGGTATATCCTCGAGATCAACAAGTCAACAAACATCATAGCGAAATAAGGGAATCATCCTCAAACAACATATAGTCTAGAATATCTACTTCTGATACTCAACATCGATAAAATATCATCTAAATAAATCTCAAATACTCAACTATAAATCTAGCTACGTCAATCTCATCTTAATGCAGATCAGACTTCGTTATAAAGAATGTAAAATTTCATATCAACTCTAACTCAAGATCAATCCAAATCACAACCCAACCTTCCTCACAATTAAGACCGAATCCAACGTAATAAATAACTAAATAAGAACTAGCAAAAATACTAATATTCAGATGATAAAACATCGAGTCCAGAAATGTCTAACATCAAATCACATCTGATCTATTATCTGTGTATCTCTAAACCGTCTCATATCAGTGAAGGCGTCATATCTACTTGTTCACAGTGTCCAAAAGTGTTCCGGTCAAAAATAATCACCAAATAGATGAATATCAAAATTTTCAAACATAAACTATATGAACCTCAAGATCAAGCCGAGTGATGCCACGGTCTAAGGTGTATCAAAACTAAGCCTAAGCTAACAACGACAAGCTACCAATACATGAAATGACGCTGATACAAGCTCCTATCAACTATATAAATAAAGTGAACAATCATAAATGTCTCATAAAGTGATACAAGTAATCAAACTGGTAAAATATAACATAAAGTTACATGAAATAATAAGAGTAACATGTAAATGCATACTGACAACGGTAAATACACAAGAACAAACACTCACATGAAATGACGCGGTTTCGGAACCGAATCGCCGTCTGGTCTTCACTGCACAAACTGGTACTGATCTACGGATCATCTCATGGATCGGCCTTCGAATCGCCTGTGTATTGGATCCACAACGACACGAATCCGAATCGGGTCCAGATATCCTATAGCTGGGTTCGGATCTTATCGAAAAAATCCGAAATGTTTTACCACACAACCGAACACTTACATATAAATATAAATACATGCTACACCGACACGTGCACACAGACACATACGTGTGCACCCATGTACACATACACACAATGCTATACATACATGTATACGAGTATATACATACATACACCTATATACTTATATATACACACACACTTACATGACACACCTAAAACACTAACATACTACCCATCCATATAATTAATATCTAACATACATTTAATTCATGGCATACTATATATAAATTAAAACACAACTAAATTCAAGACACTTGCATGAATTAAAACCCATAAATGCACACATCCATGCATAAATACATGCATACACATGCATGCATACCACAACCACTCACGCACACACCAACACACATTTTAATTAAACTTTCACATTATTACATTTTTACCACCACACAAATAAATATAGCATTAACCTCGGGGCGACTTGCGGCGCACTGACGGAGGCTCTGGCGGAGGCATCGTAGGCCGCGGACGATGTCGTTGTGAAGGGCATGAGTGCGTTCGCGCCCGCCAACGGCAATCGACGATGATCCATGGAGAGATGAAAAATGGCTCGGAGTAAGATATCTCAAGGAGTGCTTGGCTTGCCTTTGCCTTGGTGGATGTTGGACACAGCAACATGGAGGAGAGAGGGCGTGGGGGCTTGAGGTTGGGTTCGTGTGTGCTGCTGAAGGGAGGGGGACGGCCAGGCCACGACACTGCCTTGGGGGGTTGGCGCAGCGGAGTGCAGAGGGGGATCCAGCTTGGCCTGTGTTAGAAGAAGTGCAGGGGGGAGTTATCGAGGGTCACCGGGGCCGTCAAGGGGGGATGACGCTGCCATGGGGAGGAGGGGCTGCGATCTGTTCGCAGGCTGCTGGTGGAGACAGAACACGACATGGAGGTGGAAGAAACTCGGCTTGGGGCTTGCGGCTCTATTGATGAGATTGAGAATTAACTTTGGGATTAGGGTTAGGGTTAAAGGAATAATTAGATGAAGATTTTATAGGGTGGGTTGTGGGTTAAAGGGTAACGGGTTGATTGGGTTGGTGTAAATGCTAATGGGTTATGAGACAATAGGATTAATAGGTATGAATCAAGATAATGGGTAAGAGTCAAGAATCAAAGGGAGTAGGAAATAATACTACTACTAATAAAAAATACAAGCCATATTAATAGTATTAATAATGATAATTATAATCTTAAAGAAACAACCATTACTAATAATAACTATTAATAATAATAGTAATTAACAACAACATTAATAATCATAATGGTTAGCAATGACAATAATAATTAATCAACATAATTATAATGCTAATATTAGTTAACAACAACAACAAAAATAATAATAATAGAAATACTAATTAACAATTACTACTACCACTAATACTTATACTAATATTAAAATAAATAAATAAAATAATAGTAACACTAATAATAATTAACTGCCTGCCAATGTAGTGCATGTGTTTTGAAAGGGTACCGCGCATGCCCGGTACCACGGTCTAACACCCCTGGCGCTGAACCAGGACAAGCCGCAAGGCTCTAATATCTGAAGATCACAGCCCCACACGAAAAGATAACTAGTGTGGTGCCGTAATCCGGACATAGCCCTGACAACTGAATTGGTAGCCAGTATTACCTTGGTTCCCCATGGTTGGAACCCACAACTCAATACCATAATAAATCCTTCTAAAATACACGACATGCATCATCAGGAAATTACCCCTGTTCCCCGGGTTATGGTGCCTTTTATTAATAAGTAATCAATGTGATTTAACAAGTAATAGTAACTAATATCTCTAACAACCAGTAATGTCAATACTAGCTAATAATCTAACAACTGACAACTAATATCTGACATCTGAAATAGGATACTGCAGATATAGCCACTAACACAATGATGTCATAAATAACTAATAACTGGTACTGATATCTAACAACTACTATAAACTCTGAAATACATCATATGATCACCGACAATTAGTTTCATCAATAACTGATAAAGTGATGATTGCTACCTGATAACTCTGAAGTACAAGATCACCGATATAGAATAGATCACTATCAAAATAGCTCAATCTCTATTAATTAAAGTAATCAATAACTAAACATAAAGCATATGGTATATCCTCGAGATCAACAAGTCAACAAACATCATAGCGAAATAAGGGAATCATCCTCAAACAACATATAGTCTAGAATATCTACTTCTGATACTCAACATCGATAAAATATCATCTAAATAAATCTCAAATACTCAACTATAAATCTAGCTACGTCAATCTCATCTTAATGCAGATCAGACTTCGTTATAAAGAATGTAAAATTTCATATCAACTCTAACTCAAGATCAATCCAAATCACAACCCAACCTTCCTCACAATTAAGACCGAATCCAACGTAATAAATAACTAAATAAGAACTAGCAAAAATACTAATATTCAGATGATAAAACATCGAGTCCAGAAATGTCTAACATCAAATCACATCTGATCTATTATCTGTGTATCTCTAAACCGTCTCATATCAGTGAAGGCGTCATATCTACTTGTTCACAGTGTCCAAAAGTGTTCCGGTCAAAAATAATCACCAAATAGATGAATATCAAATTTTTCAAACATAAACTATATGAACCTCAAGATCAAGCCAAGTGATGCCACGGTCTAAGGTGTATCAAAACTAAGCCTAAGCTAACAACGACAAGCTACCAATACATGAAATGACGCTGATACAAGCTCCTATCAACTATATAAATAAAGTGAACAATCATAAATGTCTCATAAAGTGATACAAGTAATCAAACTGGTAAAATATAACATAAAGTTACATGAAATAATAAGAGTAACATGTAAATGCATACTGACAACGGTAAATACACAAGAACAAACACTCACATGAAATGACGCGGTTTCGGAACCGAATCGCCGTCTGGTCTTCACTGCACAAACTGGTACTGATCTACGGATCATCTCATGGATCGGCCTTCGAATCGCCTGTGTATTGGATCCACAACGACACGAATCCGAATCGGGTCCAGATATCCTATAGCTGGGTTCGGATCTTATCGAAAAAATCCGAAATGTTTTACCACACAACCGAACACTTACATATAAATATAAATACATGCTACACCGACACGTGCACACAGACACATACGTGTGCACCCATGTACACATACACACAATGCTATACATACATGTATACGAGTATATACATACATACACCTATATACTTATATATACACACACACTTACATGACACACCTAAAACACTAACATACTACCCATCCATATAATTAATATCTAACATACATTTAATTCATGGCATACTATATATAAATTAAAACACAACTAAATTCAAGACACTTGCATGAATTAAAACCCATAAATGCACACATCCATGCATAAATACATGCATACACATGCATGCATACCACAACCACTCACGCACACACCAACACACATTTTAATTAAACTTTCACATTATTACATTTTTACCACCACACAAATAAATATAGCATTAACCTCGGGGCGACTTGCGGCGCACTGACGGAGGCTCTGGCGGAGGCATCGTAGGCCGCGGACGATGTCGTTGTGAAGGGCATGAGTGCGTTCGCGCCCGCCAACGGCAATCGACGATGATCCATGGAGAGATGAAAAATGGCTCGGAGTAAGATATCTCAAGGAGTGCTTGGCTTGCCTTTGCCTTGGTGGATGTTGGACACAGCAACATGGAGGAGAGAGGGCGTGGGGGCTTGAGGTTGGGTTCGTGTGTGCTGCTGAAGGGAGGGGGACGGCCAGGCCACGACACTGCCTTGGGGGGTTGGCGCAGCGGAGTGCAGAGGGGGATCCAGCTTGGCCTGTGTTAGAAGAAGTGCAGGGGGGAGTTATCGAGGGTCACCGGGGCCGTCAAGGGGGGATGACGCTGCCATGGGGAGGAGGGGCTGCGATCTGTTCGCAGGCTGCTGGTGGAGACAGAACACGACATGGAGGTGGAAGAAACTCGGCTTGGGGCTTGCGGCTCTATTGATGAGATTGAGAATTAACTTTGGGATTAGGGTTAGGGTTAAAGGAATAATTAGATGAAGATTTTATAGGGTGGGTTGTGGGTTAAAGGGTAACGGGTTGATTGGGTTGGTGTAAATGCTAATGGGTTATGAGACAATAGGATTAATAGGTATGAATCAAGATAATGGGTAAGAGTCAAGAATCAAAGGGAGTAGGAAATAATACTACTACTAATAAAAAATACAAGCCATATTAATAGTATTAATAATGATAATTATAATCTTAAAGAAACAACCATTACTAATAATAACTATTAATAATAATAGTAATTAACAATAACATTAATAATCATAATGGTTAGCAATGACAATAATAATTAATCAACATAATTAATAATGCTAATATTAGTTAACAACAACAACAAAAATAATAATAATAGAAATACTAATTAACAATTACTACTACCACTAATACTTATACTAATATTAAAATAAATAAATAAAATAATAGTAACACTAATAATAATTAATAAATACTAACAATATAAATAATAATAACACTAATTGTAATAACAATAAATAATAATAATAATAATAATGGAGGAATAATAATAGTAATAACTACCACTAATAATATCAGTAAGTAACAAGAATGATATTAGGAATAATATTAACATGGAACTAAAAATACAGATAAGAAATAATGGTAAATATATATATATAAAGTAAAAATACCATTTACTATCTTAAAAATAATTTGCATATTTAATATTAATAATAATCACTAGAAAAAAATAATAAATTAAGTTGATTAAAAAATAATCAGTAAATCAAAATAAATACTTTAGAAAAATAAAAATACAGTATTTCTAACTAGGGATATTACATATCCTTTTCTCAAAATTGAACTTAAGCAAGAATGTGATCCTGATCCATAAATTGGTAATTCCATTTCACTTTTTGATTCAATAATGACTTTAGTATCTTTACCAGATTTTTTTATATTCCGGAATCAACATTGAATCTTGTAACAGTACACTATAAAATTGAATCACCAATATTTTACGATCACATTCCGTGAATGGGGATAGTGTGTGAACATCAATTTTTTGGTTTGGACTCCATTTTTAAACCAATTTCTACTCCCATTTTTGAATCTCGACTTAACCTAAATCACATTCCCGAGTCGGTATTTGTTCCTTTCTGTTTAAGCCCAATTCAATCATCTTCCACAATCACATCATTATTGGACAAAGATATTAAACAAAATGACTCAGTAATTATTTTTGTAAATTAAAAATTAGATGGGGATAATCTCTTAAATATGACTATACACTTCATCATTCTTTTAATGAGTCATATTAGAGAGGCCACTGGTGGGTTCTTTCGAGATCCACAATATCTAGATTGGGCCGCATTTTGTGGACAAATTAGACCACCACTGGAACCACCACCATGAGATAATTTTCCTTCTCTTTTTATTTGTTTCATGCATATACACATTCACGATGCATTGAGGATGATGTATGAAATAAGTATGGGGGAGAGTTTACTAACGTAGGTTGTTCTAAACTTTCTTTATATTACACTTCTTTTTTAGAAACTTTTTAGATTTTTTTCTTTTGTATAGAACCCTTTTTCTTTCCTTTTTGCAAAATTTTTTGAAATAAGAGAAATAGCTTTGATTTATTTTTAAGAAAGTTAAGAGGATCTTAGGAACTAAGAAGACCTAAAATTATAAATTCTTAAACCAAGTCAAAATAATAGATCTTATTTAAGTTTTAGGATAAGAAAGTAAGATTGAAAAGATAATTTGATCTTGAATTTTTTGCCTTTGATATATGCACTTCACACTTACACAATTTTTTGGGGTTTAAAATAAAGACTGAAAATGCCATAAAATAATAAAATAATAATAATAATAAATCACTTATGAAGCTGGGTAATTATGCCTCAGGAAGCATGATTATTCATGCCTAAAACAGTGGACAAAATAAAATAATTTCCTTTAGATTTGTGACCTTGTTTACTCGAGTGCTAAAGCCCGAGGGATGTTTTCTCATCTGGTGCCCTAAAATCATCTAGTTTGGGAGTCATCGGCTAAAGGCTCACTACCTAGGTAAGTTAGAAAGCCTATGGAAATTAAGGGAAGAAAAAGAAATATATATACACAAACAAATGGCATGAAAGTTAAAATTGATATCCCAAAAATTTTCACTATTCACAAGTGCATATTTTCTAAGAGTTTTATGAAAGATCAAAGAATCAATTCAATTTTAAATTCTTAAACTTAATTTATAACAAGATTTTGCATTTAGACTTAGTTTAAGTAAGAATAATTTCTGGTTAACCTCTGACCTTGGATCACTTATATTTTTGCAAAAATATTTCAACACTTTTCTCCATTTCAAAATGCGTTTTCAAAATACTAACATTTGATTTCTTTCTTTATAGATTTTGTGGATGTAATCCGCTAAAAATCCTCAGGACATAAAACTCCTCTTCTAGGAAAAACCTAGAAGTTTAATAGCTTATTACACATACTCAGTGCAATCGCGTCACCTGCGAAAGTGGTGTAATAATTTTCTTAGTTTTTTTTGTTTAGCTTGGGACGAGCAAAAGATAAGAGTGAGGGTGTGATTAGTCTCCAAAATTGCATATTTCATAACACACCTTCACATTAATTCTATATAAAATTCTGTTAATAATACCTTTCTTGTATGTTTCTAGGTCCATGGCATGAAATAAAGAAGAAGCCCAAAATCTCACTTATTTGGTGATTTCTAGAGCCTAGAAGTAGCTATTGACTTTGAAAACTAGATCTGCCAAAAAAGGGTGCAGATATCAAAAAACCGACCGACTGTACATGCAGTGGTGTGCAGCAGAAAGCTGCACACTTCAGCACTTGGCACCACACGTCAATTTTTGACCCGTAGCCCTGTCTTGACCCCCAGAGGCCCCAATTGCTACATATATTCCCTGGTTGAGCAGAACAGGAGGAGAGGAAGGTTTTTAGGGTAGTTTTCTCTCTTTAGTGTAGGTTAGTTCTGCTTCTTCTTCTTATTCTTTTGTATTTTTTATTTTTATATCATGTAATAGGGAAGAGAGTGATTCTTAGGATGAAAGTTAGAGTGCTTGTAATGGAGGGTGACACTGTATGATCTCTTTTTATCTCTACTTGTTTTCTTCTCTCTAACCTTTTACATGCTTAACTAATTTTCTCTCATGGCAACTAACCACTAATCACTAACTTGCTAACTCCTTACTTGATACTCCACATGAACCTAATAACCTCTACTTGGCCTTGCTCTTGCAAGAGCCATTGATGGCTCATGATGATAGATTCTAACACTCTAACATCTAACTCTCTAACAAACTAACATTACTTTATCCCATGCTTGCTCTAGTTAGTTTTGATAGTTTAAGTGTAGCTTGCACTTGTTTGTTGAGTTTGGATATAAAAGTGATCTTATGGGTCATGCTTTGAAAAGCTCTTGAACCAAGGACTAGTGATGACCAAGAATACATGTGAGGCAACTATCACTAAGAGGTTATCATATTGGTAGAGCCATTAGTAGTTAGTAGCTATGGGTTTTCTTTCATTTTTACTTTATTTTAGAAATAAATACAAAAATCACAAATACCTTCTCTTCAAAGTTTTTTATCTTTGTTTCACAGTATACTTCTCTTTTTATTCTTTGTTTTCTTTTTTTTTCATTCTATGAAACATAGAAGAACTGTTAACACACACGTGAACATACCGGTAAAGCTTCTATCGCTTTCTGTCCCTGTGGATTCGACCCGTTTAGCTCCTATGCTATAACGGCAGTATCGAGTGAGCAAAAGCACGCACACTTTAATTTGTGATTTCAAAATGACACCTGTTGTGCACGGTTTTTCTCCAATCACCTACTGGCTTGTCGATCTCTTATCTGCTAGTCATATATGCATGTGTGTTGTTTGGTATTAAAATCTCCTGCAGGTATATACTCAGCCTTCGAGCTTAACCGCTCCATGGTTCTACACTACAACCTCCGGCTTAACCTCTCCGAGGTTTATTAAAGTCCTCTAAACTTTCTATCTACGCCTGAAAAAGCAGGTTAGCGCTCAGCTTTTTGCCACTAAATACGCATAGGCAGAACTCGGTCAAATTTTAAACTCGCATCTTAAGCCAAGTCATTTCTCAATTCCACCGAGTGCTTTGGTGATTAAACATTATTCGCCGATCTTTTTTCCAGCACTGCTTAGCTTCACTTGAATGTTCTCTTGCTTGCTTATTCGTTTGCCCACTTGATAGTTCTATTAATTCTTTTCTTGATGGTTGTGAAGAGTTTGAAATCTTTACTAATACTGTTTTTCAAAACCGTATTGTTTTCCTGTATTCGTACCGATCTGTTATATTAGAACCATTTTCCTATATTTGTAACGATCCCCTTGATTGGTACTATTTTCTTATATTGTGGTACACAATAGTGATATCTATCATGCTTACCATCTGATATGTTATCACCTGACACCTGTTTGATATTATTTATCACCTGCCACCTGATACATTACCACTTCACTTATAATTATCATATTTCGGGAATCCTGTCCCGCTATCCTGTATTATATACAATAATTGTATCCCTACTACTCATGTACTCTTGCACTCCTGAATTTCTGAACCTGACCTGCTCCTGTTATTCCCATAAAATGATAACTACATAATAACTATAAAAATGACAACTTACATCGGGTAAGGGGGAAACTGGTGGACTTCAGGTGTGAATATGATTACAATGGTATTGGTTATGTTGTGCAACTCAAACTTTCAGATCTACCTGAGGGCCTCCAGGTGTCCGAGGGGAGCACTAGCTCTCTACCTCTTGTTAGTTTCATGAATGGGCATACAATAAGACCCACCTCCTGTACCCTTGCAGCCGGTTCCGTAACACCAGCAATGGAACACCCTGAGTCGTGGTCTCAGGCATGTCCGGGACCCATTATAAACATAACCTATTGTTTCATCATCAGTTTCCAATAACAACCTCGAGTTACTCAAATATGGATGTATGTGGGATGGAATGTATGTTTGTACACATACGTAGATATATGGGCCGGACTAGTAATAATAATAAGAAGCTAATTAATAATTCGTTGTGTTGTTTTGCAATTTTGATTGTATACATTCAGATTACGATAACGTGATGTATATAGTATATAGATGAGGGTTTCCTTATTATACTTTTGACGTACTTATCTCATGAAGTTGTAATCTGGGTTGTACCGCTAGTTTTATCATATTTGCTTTCATTAGATTTTAATTTGGATTTCTGCTTTTTTTATTATTATTCTATATATATCTCTTCTGGTTTATCAGCTATGTACTACTCCACAGATTTTCTGTTGTTACCATATTATACACAGCCAGTCTCGTGCTTGACATTACACTTGTACTACTGTACTTAACCTCTTGACTTTCTTACTCTTGGTTTTATACGGATTTTTTAGTTACCATATAATCACTGCTTCTTGCTAATTCATATTGTTCTCTTATGTTGTTGTTGTGGACAGCTCGAGTTGTGTACACTCAGTCGATGAAGACATAAGATATATGGTATATAGATGAGGGGTTTCTTATCTGGATTATCCCCTCGAGGTATTAATCTCATGAACCTATCTACTGAGCCCGTACAACTGATTTTGTCGCTTCTGTACATCTTCTTACTTGATGTCTCATTCAGTTCGGATGTACATCCTTATGACACGATTTCAATGCATGTGTTTGATTTGGATTCATCGATATACATGTGCTTGTTCCTACATGTCACTTGGCATTCATCACACCACTCTTTGGGGAGTTTCTGACTCTCCTGGATCTGCATGCCCTGATTCTGGAGGTTGGAGCTTGTGGATTCTCTCAGTTACTGATCAAAAATGCACAGCAGAAGCGTGGATCATCGGCAGACTGTCTAGAATCCTTACCTTCCAGGCCCCCTGCTAGGCTCTCGAGTTTTTCTTTTTATAACTCGTGAGCATCTTTATATTGTTCATAATTGTATATCTCCTATATTCTCGCATTTATGCCTATTGATGATGTATAATTCTTATAATATTGTGTCACGTCCTCTGATAACTTTATAATTGTACTCATATGTTAGAATACATAATGCATCACGTACTTTCGTACTCTGATTCTTACCTGTACTGATACTTAGTGTATATATGTGAGGGTATTTCTGACCTACGTATATACGTCACAGTATTCTCCATACCCGCGGATCGGCGCATTATAGGGTGGTATCGGAGCCTAGGTGTTGATGCCTACCAAGTTGATAGAGATTTTGATGATGGACAAGCACTTAGTGTTATTCTACCTCTGTTGCAAATTTTTGTATTTTTGTGTAATTTTAGAATATTGTGAAAAGCCTTGAACACACACACAAAATACCTTTATAAGTCGACTTTCCTTCCTAGAGTCGTCGACTACCCCTTCTATAGTCGACTTGCAAAAAGCCCTAGTCGACTAGATCTTTCTAAAACAAATGACCCAAGTCTCTGTTTGTTGTCTGTCATGAAACTTAGTCGACTTGACCTCCATGTATAGTCGACTAACAGATACCCTAGTCGACTATAGTATTTCCCAAGTCAACTAATCATCTATACAAAAATTTCCCTACTCTCTGTTTCTGTCTGACATGAAACTTAGTCGACTTCCCAAACATGTATAGTCGACTAACACCTTATCTAGTCGACTAACAATGCCTATATAGTCGACTACATTCAGTTTTCCAGAAACTAAGTATCTGTATCAGTCAATAGATAGTCGACTTACCCCTTATAGTAGTCGACTAACCTTTGGAATTTTTGTTCTTCTAGTCGACTAATCTCCTATCCAAGTTGACTAATAGCAGTTGATAACTGCTGTGCAGTTGGTGAATTCTGGTGTGTTAACTAACGTTTCAAAATTCAAATTTGGCCTGATAACTACCCTAACTTATTATGGATTTCACCTATAAATAGGGGTATTGTCCTAGGGCCAAGGCACCAATTCAAATCCAAAGTTTTCAGCCTAAAACTCTCTCCAAAAAATTCTATTTTCTGAAAACCTGTTCCACTTTCAGTTTCTTCACCTAATTTCAAACTCCATTGTGAAGATTTCTGAAATTCCTCCTATAAGAAATCTTGTCCACAAGCACAATCAAATTCAAGGCTTATAGGATCATTGTAATCATTCAAAGAAGATCATTGTACAAGGGCGTCTTCTTGGTGTAGAAGAAAGTTGTACAAGGTGTTTGTTCTCTTGGTGTAAAGAGGAGTTGTGCACATTTGGCAAAGGGTGTTTGTTCTCTTGGTGTAAAGAGGAGTTGTGCACATTTGGCAAAGGGCGTTTGTCAAGTGATGTACAAGGTATTGGTTGTGGGTGTACATAAATCAGGAAAGGAAAATCTCAAGCGGTTTGCTTGGGGACTGGATGTAGGTCACAAGGACCGAACCAGGATAACTCTCTTGTCTTTGCGTTTGAATTTTCTGAGTTTATCTTGTGAATATTTTATTTCCTGCAAGTAGTTTGATTTAAATTTTTATAAACACTATTCAACCCCCTCTAGTGTTTGTGTTGCTTTGATTGTAGATCCTACATTTGGTATCAGAGCAGGTTCAAGGCAACAACCATACGAGGATGGCAACGGAGTTCCCTTCGTCACAATTCAAAGAAGGACATTCTACACAACGTCCACCGCTATTTGACGGATCCAACTACAACTATTGGAAGTGTAGAATGAAGATCTACTTGCAATCGCTCAACTACGAACTTTGGAACATCGTAGAAGCACCGTACACCAAACCATCAACCAACTATAACGCTTGGAGTGAAGATCAAAAGAAGAATGCGAACCTTGACGCCAAAGCAATGAATGCCTTGTTCTGTGCCTTAACCAAAGAAGAGTTCAACCGTGTGTCAACAGCCACTTCTGCACATCAAATATGGCATACTCTTCAGGTAACACACGAAGGCACAAATAAAGTTAAGGAATCTAAAATATATGTTCTTGTCCACAGGTTTGAATTATTCAAAATGAAGGAGAATGAAACCATATCCGAAATGGTTACAAGATTCACCGACATTACCAATTCATTAGCATCCCTTGGAAAGGACTACACCCAAGTTGAAAGAGTTCGTAAGATCCTTCGTGCACTCACACCAGAATGGGAGAAGAAGACAACCGCAATTGAAGAGGCGAATGATCTCTCAACTATGACATTAGAAAACCTAATCGGTAATCTAATGGCATATGAAGTGCAGTTAGAAGATAGGAAGAAGGACGAACAACAACATCAATCCAAGAAGAAAGTACTTGCCTTCCATACAACTTCAGATATGGACAATTCGGATGACGATGAAGAAGAGATGGCGATGCTTTCAAGAAAGTTCAAAAGGTTCTTAAAACAAGGTAAGTTTAAAAAGAATAAAGATACTAACGATAATCCTACTTGTTTTAAGTGTAACAAACCAGGCCACATAAAGAAGGATTTCCCATTGATGAAATCAAAAGGACACTTCAAGAATTTCAATAAGTTCAACAAGAAGAAGAAAGCCTTCCAAGCAACATGGGATGATAGCGACTCATCTTCCTCTGACGAAGAAGAAGCAACTGAAACCGCTAATATCTGCTTCATGGCCCAAGAAGATGAGGTACCTTTTAAAGAAAAGTGGATACTTGATAGTGGGTGTTCCAAACACATGACCGGACACATTCAACTACTGTCTTCCGTTCAAATCAAAAAGGGAGGTACAGTGATATTTGGAGACAATAACAAAGGAAATGTTATTGGTACCGGCATAGTTGGTAACATTTCAAAACCCATTATTGAAAATGTTCTTTTGGTAAGAGGTTTAAAATACAATCTATTAAGTATTAGTCAATTATGTGATAAGGGTTATAAAATTGTTTTGAAAAAGATGCATGTCTTATTTATGATACTAACATGAAAGATATTTTATTTAAATGTTTTCGTAATAATAACATTTATGAGTTATCAATAACATGCATATCATCTAATGATGACTTATGTTTACTTGCTTCTAATAATGATTATTTTTTATGGCATAAAAGATTTGGTCATTTGAATATGAAAACTATTTCTAAGATTTCTAAATTTGATTTAGTTAAAGGTTTTCAAAAAATAGTTTTTAAAAGGATTATTTTTGTGATTCTTGTCAATTAGGAAAACAAGTTAAATCATCTTTTAAATCTAAAGATTTAGTTTCTACCAATAGACCTCTGGAATTGTTGCATTTGGATTTATTTGGTCCTATTCATGTTGCTTCTTTAAACAAGAGTAGATATGTTTTTGTTGTTGTTGATGATTATTCACGTTTTTCATGGGTAATTTTTCTAAAAAATAAAAAATGATACTTTTGATGAATTTGCAAGTTTTTGTAAAAGAATTCAAAATCAAAAGTCTCTAAACATAGTCACTATTCGAAGTGATCATGGAGGAGAATTTGAAAATGAATCTTTTTCAAAATTTTGTGATAAGTATGGTATTACACATAACTTTGCATTTCCTAGAGCATCTCCTCAAAATGGTGTTGTGGAGAGAAAGAATAGGACTTTGCAAGAATGTGCTAGAACTATGCTTATGGACAGTAATTTACCAAAATATTTTTGGGCTGAAGCTATTGCTACTGCATGTTATGTTTTAAATCGTGTGCTTATCCGACCTTTTTTAAACAAAACATCTTATGAATTGTTTTATAATAGGATTCCAAAAGTTTCTTACTTTAAGATTTTTAGATGTAAATGTTTTATCTTAAATACAAAAGATGCTTTAGATAAATTTGATGCTAGATCCAATGAAGGTATTTTTGTTGGATACTCTACTCAAAGTAAAGCATATAGAATATTTAATAAGAAAACATTTACTATTGAAGAATCATTACATGTTAAATTTGATGAATCCTTGACTAAGCCTTTTTCTAATACTTCTCCACATGATGATGATCATATCATAGATACTCCTATTGATAATATTGTTATATCTTCTGTTGATACTAACATTTCTAAGGATGATGAGACTCCTACCAAGTTACCTAAAGCATATATTGAAGTAAGGAATCATCCACATGATTTGGTTATTGGAGATATAAATCAAAGCGTTCAGACGAGATCCAAGTTGAACTACATGACACAAATTGCCTTCATATCACTCATTGAACCAAAGAATATCAAAGAAGTATGTGCGGATGATTTTTGGACAATTGCCATGCAAGAAGAGTTGAACCATTCTGTCAGAAATGATGTTTGGGATCTTGTACAACGTCCTACTGATCATCCAGTCATCGGTACCAGATGGGTCTTTAAGAGCAAACTTGATGAATCAGGTGAAGTCATTAAGAACAAAGCAAGGTTAGTAGCACAAGGATACAATCAAGAAGAAGGTATTGATTTTGATGAAACTTATGCACCAATAGCTAGGCTTGAATCTATTCGTATTTTACTTGCTTTTTCTTGTTTTATGAATTTTAAACTTTATCAAATGGATGTTAAAAGTGCCTTTTTAAACGGATTTATTAAAGAAACTGTTTATGTTGAACAACCTCCAGGTTTTGAACATGAAAAATTTCCAAACCATGTTTTTAAACTTAAGAAAGCTTTATATGGTTTAAAACAAGCACCCGTGCTTGGTATGATAGATTAAAAAGTTTTCCTTTAAATTCTGATTTTAAGATGGGAAGAGCAGATACAACTCTCTTTATTAAACATGTTGATAAAGATATCTTAATCATTCAGAATTATGTTGATGACATTTATTTGGATCTACTAACGATAATCTTTGTCAAGAATTTTCTAAGACCATGCAGAGTAAATTTGAGATGAGCCACATGGGCGAACTTACTTACTTTCTCGGTCTGCAAATAAAGCAAATGAAGGATGGAATCTTCATTTCCCAGTGCAAGTATGCAAAAGAACTGCTAAAAAGATTTGGCATGAAAAATTCTGGTCATAAGAATACTCCCATGAGTACGACGACATTTTTAGACAAAGATGAAAATGGTAAGAATGTTGATCAGAAACTCTATAGAGGTATGATTGGTTCTTTACTATATATTACTTCAAGTAGACCTGATATTATGTTCAGTGTATACTTATGTGCTAGATATCAGTCAAATCCTAAGGAATCACATCTTAAAGCAGTGAAAAGGATTTTTTGATATTTAAATAACACAATCAATTATGGTTTATTTTATCCAAAATCAAGCACATTTGATTTGCTATCATATAGTGATGCTGATTTTGCTGGATGTAAATCTGATCGGAAGAGTACTAGTGGTACTTGTCACTTTTGGGACATTCACTAGTATCATGGTTCAGTAAAAAGCAAAATTCTGTATCATTATCAACAACCGAGGCAGAATATATCGATGCTAGTGTTGCATGTGCTCAAATTATATGGATGAAACAAACCTTACTTGATTATGGCATATCTATCACAAACTCACCTATTATGTGTGATAATACCAGTGCTATTAATTTATCTAAAAATTCAGTTCATCATTCACGTACTAAGCATATTGATATTAGACATCATTTTCTACGTGATCATGCTTTAAAAGGTGATATTTTTTTAAATTTTATATCAACTGATAATCAAATTGCAGATATTTTCACAAAGCCTCTTAAAGAAGATACTTTTATGAAATTTTGAAGAGATTTGGGTATTTGCAATTTTTCTGATTTTTAAATATTTTTTCAGCATTTTTCAAAGGATTTTTTACATAATTAGTCGACTTACTAATACTTATTAGTCGACTTATACAGAACCTAGTCGACTTAACAGTGACCCAGTCGACTAATTTGCATCAACAGAGACATGAATTTTGATTTTTTAATAGTTAGTCGACTATAATAATTTACTAGTCAACTAGTACTTGTATTAGTCGACTAGTACCAAACCTCAAGTCGACTAATTCTGTGAAAGTCTGTGTTCTGTTTTCGGTTTTTTATTTTTCGAAACCCGACCCGTATCTTTAAGTTGTGGATCCGATATCTCTCTAATTTAATCCTCACCATTGATCTCACTTAAGGTTTGATCACAACCATTGATTCTAACATTTCCCTCATCAAAACCCTAGACTTTCCTCATATTCTTTCTTCCCAGCCGATCACCTCCAGTCGACTACAGGACTAGAAGCAGCGACTGCAGCAGTGAAGGATTCACCAATTTTTTTCTCTTCCACTTCAAATTCTTGGTAAAACCTTCCATTCTCTGAAATTTCCTTTCAATTCTTGTGTTATCTTCCTTCAATTTCAGTTCTAAACATGTCTAGGTCAAAGAAAACCAAGTTCACACCATCATCTTCCTCTTCACAAGTTGATTTTAGGGCTTTTCTAAAAAATCCTGCCCTAGAAGAGGATTTCATTAGACTTTCTTCCTTAGAAATTCTACCCGGTAGATTTGTTAAATATGAAAAACTTCTATGATTATGACATTGTCTCATATTTACAAAATTGTGGTCTTATTCACATGTTTTCTACGGATTCTAGGCAAGGCTATTATCCGTTCTTAATTCACTTGTTTTATACTAATTTAACCTTTGAAGATAATGAGGATGATGTCCATATTTATTCATTGGTTAAAGGTATTAACATCAAATTATCTCCTAAATCCATAGGCCGTATCTTTTCAATTCCTTATAACGGTCTCTTGATAAATGATATTAATATGGATGATGAAGAGGTCTTATCTAGTATCTTTCTTCCTAGACAAGGATTACCTATGACAAACAACAAATTAAAACCAATTCCCCGTCTTATAGGTCGTATCCTTGCATACAATATTTGCCCTAAAACCGGGAGCTATAACTACTATTCACGAGAGTTAGCCACTTGTGTCTATGCAATTATGGCTGGCCTCGATGTCAATTTGGCAAAATTTGTCTTTGATACTATGGTTAAGTCTCATATTTCCTTTCTTCCTTATGGAGCTTTTTTGACACACGTATTTCGGAAATTTCACATTGATCTTGATTCCGAAACTAGTGTCGTCAAGGTATTCGAACCGTTTGATCGTCCTGTTCTTCACCGCATGAAACTTACTGATATTCCTCATCCTCCTCCACAACCACCCTCTTCACCTCCACATAGTTCCACTCAACCTCCTTCTTCCTCTACCCAACCTCCTTTCACTGAACCACCTCCAAACCAACCACCTCCTTCTTATACTGATGCCTTCTACAATTCACTGTCTGTTGAGATTGCCTCTCTTCATGCCCAACAACAAGTTCTTCAAGACTCTCAGACTCAAGTGCTTGAAAATCAGTCTTTATTGATGACTCGGTTTGAGCATATGCAACTTCAGATGGACTCATTTGCATCCACTCAAACAGAGATTCTGAACCTCCTCAAGATATTTTCCGCCACCTCCTCCTCCCGGATCTGACCATTGAAGATTATGACATTGGCGTTTTCTACGTGTTTTTGTTTTTTGCACTTTGCATCTTTATGTATTTTTCTGTTTTAAGACTTTTTGAATGTTTTCTACTTTTTGTTAATGACAAAGGGGGAGAACATCTGTGTTTGTGTTATGTTCTGTTTCATATTTGAAACTGTATTTTCTGTTTCATATCTGAAACTCTGTTGTGTGTTGCTGTGTGTTCTATCTGAAACTCTGCTGTGTTTTGTTCTGAAAATTTGAAAATCTGAAAATTGACATATATGTTGTGACAAGAAAATTGACATATGTGTGTTATGAAAATATATGATGGATATTGACATATGGCAATGCAGGGGACACTTAACACTTTCTGCAGGGGCAAATTATTTGTTATAACCTATTTACTGCAGGGGGAGTTTTGCTACAGGGGGAGTTATCACAGGTTATCATCATCAAAAAGGGGGAGAATTGATGCCTACCAAGTTGATAGAGATTTTGATGATGGACAAGCACTTAGTGTTATTCTACCTCTGTTGCAAATTTTGATATTTTTGTGTAATTTTAGAATATTGTGAAAAGCCTTGAACACACACACAAAATACCTTTATAAGTCGACTTTCCTTCCTAGAGTCGTCGACTACCCCTTCTATAGTCGACTTGCAAAAAGCCCTAGTCGACTAGATCTTTCTAAAACAAATGACCCAAGTCTCTGTTTGTTGTCTGTCATGAAACTTAGTCGACTTGACCTCCATGTATAGTCGACTAACAGATACCCTAGTCGACTATAGTATTTCCCAGTCGACTAATCATCTATACAAAAATTTCCCTACTCTCTGTTTCTGTCTGACATGAAACTTAGTTGACTTCCCAAACATGTATAGTCGACTAACACCTTATCTAGTCAACTAACAATGCCTATATAGTCGACTACATTCAGTTTTCCAGAAACTAAGTATCTGTATCAGTCAATAGATAGTCGACTTACCCTTATAATAGTTGACTAACCTTTGAAATTTTTGTTTTTCTAGTCGACTAATCTCCTATCCAAGTCGACTAATAGCAGTTGATAACTGCTGTGCAGTTGGTGAATTCTGGTGTGTTAACCAACGTTTCAAAATTCAAATTTGGCCTAATAACTACCCTAACTTACTATGGATTTCACCTATAAATAGGGGTATTGTCCTAGGGCCAAGGCACCAATTCAAATCCAAAGTTTTCAGCCTAAAACTCTCTCCAAAAAATTCTGTTTTCTGAAAACCTGTTCCACTTTCAGTTTCTTCACCAAATTTCAAACTCCATTGTGAAGATTTCTGAAATTCCTCCTATAAGAAACCTTATCCACAAGCACATTCAAATTCAAGGCTTATAGGATCATTGTAATCATTCAAAGAAGATCATTGTACAAGGGCGTCTTCTTGGTGTAGAAGAAAGTTGTACAAGGTGTTTGTTCTCTTGGTGTAAAGAGGAGTTGTGCGCATTTGGCAAAGGGCGTTTGTCAAGTGGTGTACAAGGTATTGGTTGTGGTGTACACAAATCAGGAAAGGAAAATCTCAAGCGGTTTGCTTGGGGACTGGATGTAGGTCACAAGGACCGAACCAGGATAACTCTCTTGTCTTTGCGTTTGAATTTTCTGAGTTTATCTTGTGAATATTTTATTTCCTGCAAGTAGTTTGATTTAAATTTTTTATAAACACTATTCACCCCCTCTAGTGTTTGTGTTGCTTTGATTATAGATCCTACACTAGGCTCTCACATCCACAGTCCAACCAGTCGGCAAATTAATGGTAAAAAATTTTGCAATTGGAGTGCATGAGTCCTGGTTATACAATCCAACAACAAGTGCTTAGTTATCTATTTTTTTTATCGTTCTTCTTTTGATTCCTAATCCCTTCCATCTTTTCTCTAATCCGATTTTTTGTAGTCTTTATACCAACTTATGATATGAGTAGACTAGTAAGGTAGCGGCAAGACATGTGGTTCTCTCACCCTATTCTGATATTCTTTAATTCTAGTGTACCGTATTATGTTATATCGGACAGTTCTTCCACTCGCATTCTAATCTTATATGGGTGGATGCATTACGGAGATTAGTACAGATAGTAGGGTACTCATCATTTATATAATCAGACAGACTGCATTACTACACGAAAGGCATTAGTATGAAAAAAGATTTCCGGATTCAGGACTTCTGTCAGAGAGAGCTGTGATATTTTCTATTTATGTTATTCCAGTAACTGTCACGATCTCTTCTATCAACTTCAAAATCTTAGATATTTTCAGAATCGATCTGCCATAAAGTTGACATCTAGAAAATGGCATTCTGGACTCATTTCGGCTAGTGTAGATTATTGATCATGTCCTTCGGAGCCACAACACTTAGCAATTTTGAATTTAATAAGCCTTGAACCCTACTAGCCTCGTCAAGCAAGAGTCGTGCCTGGCTGGGCTTTACTGAACCCTGGCGCTTAGCATCTAGCGTTGTGTTACACACTGACTTTGCCGCATGAACTTCGCCAAGTGCGAGCCTTGCAGAGTGTTAGCTCCGCCGCACCACAGTGCTTAGCGCCCGACATTGTATTATGCCATGGCCTCACCTAGGCCTGGTTTCGCTTGTGTCTAGTTTTGTCAGAGTTTATCTCCTAGCCTCGTTCCCCAGATTTCTCCCGCTTAACGTGTTGCACGGACTTGCTGAACCGGGTATTCTCACTACTTCTAATCTTTATTGACGATCTTTTGGCCAACCTTGCAGGACTTGAGTATTCTCTGAAAATTTAATTTACAGTCGGGCTATCATCCAGAAGACAGCATTTAGAATTCGTTATTATAATCAATTTTCTTTTATTTATCGAGGATCAGTTATCGGGTTTTCTCAATTTACGATATTATGGTATTCTTTCAGAGTGACAGAGAAAAGACAGAACATCTATAATACAGATTCTTCATCAGGAATAGCTTCACGTCCAGCAAAGTAAGTATGCATTCTGAACAGGTAAGTATCATATTCTTAGGTCACGTCATTTTAGAAAGAAGTTATCTCCATCGATTCTAGCAGAATTCAGGCAATGAAAGTTGGCCAGTTCCGAAGACAGATTATTTCATATTATTCAAAGCAAGTCAGTCTACAGAAGTCCTAGCGCTATTTTTCTTAACAGATATCAGGTCAGTAGCGGTATGGCACCGTCCAAATTTAAACGACAGAAAGTACAGAAGATATGATATCGTTACCCTTAGTTATTTATATCTTAATTTGTATAATCCTCATCCATGTTCTTTCTGTGTTCATCTTCCCCTTATTGAAATTTCGAGGACGAAATTTTTGTAAAGTAGGTAGAATGTAACACCCCACTCCCGGAATACGTATTCAGATATGTGCTTCGATTTTGTGATCGTATTCTTTCGATTTTCTCTTGTATTTATTTTTGTTTTATAATTATTTATATCATCGTTTGGTATTTGGATCTGGATTCCTGGATTCAGAATCAACCGAGTCTGAGCCGAGGACTTGATCCTAATATATTAATCAATTTGACCTTTCTGATATTCAGATTTGATTGATTTCAGTTTCAAGCATCATTTTCTAATATTTTAGATTTTTTGTGATTTTCTGAAATGTTTTTGAATTAAATTTCAAAATCTTCAAACCTTGTGTCAATTCGCCGATCGATTCTCAGATTATTAGTTTACAAACAGAGTTAAATTTCTAGAATTATTTTTACATTATTCATTAAAATCACATTTTCTATCTAAACATATTTTTGAGAATTTTTCTGAATTTATCAGAATTCTACCGGATTTGGTGTTAGTCGGTGTTGCTAGTTGATTTTAAGATTATTAATTTAAAAATAGGATTAAATTTTTGAAATCTGATTCCATCATGTACCTTAATACAATATTTACTATTTTATTAAATTTTTGGGAATCGTTCTGAATTACTTCATTTTTCAGGCTTTTCTAGTGCGTTCGGTATTTTCCCTGATTTTGAAATTTTACCCAGGTATTTACCTTTATTTTTCTCTCTTTTTCAATTTTTCTCCTCAACTCATTCTTTTCCTTTTTTCTTTTCTTTTTTTTTCTTTTCTTTCTTTCTTAAATTTTTCTCCACCACATAAAAACCCCAAAATATATTATCTCTTCCCACTCACTCTCTCTCCTCTCTTTCTCTCTCCAATCCCAGACCCGCGTTCAAGTCTGGACCCGAACACAGTTCTCCTCCAAGCCTGAATGCCGGTCTCCTCGCATCTCCCTCTATTTAATCTCTCCCACTCTCTTAATCTCTCCAAATCTCTCTCTCTCTCTCTCTCTCTCTCTCTCTCTCTCTCCCCCCCTAATTCTCTCACTCTCCCTCACTAACCCCTCTCTCCTCCAAAAGGCTGATAGCCACCCCCACGCACCAGGCGCCCGCGCACTTCCAGCTGACCCCAAGGCCACCGGTGGCAGTCCCTAGCCCCGGCCACCTTCTCCTCCCACTTCTCCTCCACCCAAATACTTCACCACAATCATCTCCTTCTTCTTCCTTCAATCACCACCACCATCAACCCATCTCCACCATCCACCACCAAAATCACCAATTCCACCCCAAACTCTACCACCACACTCCCTTACTCCTCGTCCTCCCCTCTCCTCCAATTTCACCAATTCCATTTCTAATTTCAACCTCCCTCACTTTCTCTTCCCTACCTAAATTCACCCACCAACACCACTGATGTTGCAAACTTGATGTTGAGAATGACAAGTGCACTAATAGTTTACAAGTAATAAAGTAGTGAGTAGAGTATCGTTCCTATGAGGATTGATGTCTATTGAGTACCAAACTAATTTTTTCTAATTTTTTTTGAACAATTAATTAAAAGATGATTTAATTTAAACTACAAATAAGAAACTAAAAAAGTTGATTTTTATAAGATAAAAGTTCTAGGGCAATTGATTTCAGCAAATATAATCAGATATAAAATTGTGCTTGTATTAGTGAATTCTAGATATTCATGTTAACAATCGAAATTTCTTAACCTAACTAGTATTCTCTCTCAAGCAATACTAATTATATCTTCTAATTTAAGAACCGACAATCTCTCAATCTAGTAGATTTATAAGTTAGAAGAAGCATTAAATATGGTAGATTTTTCTATATGATTGCACAACTTCTCCGTCTCAATGTGCCAAGTTGTGGTTTCAAGTCCTATGGTGATATGCTAGGTTATCTCCTTTCGGTCTCAAACCTAACCATCCGTATAATTGTTGGCCACGAATTAATAACAAGAAACTTGGGAATAAAATCTTAACATGTTAAACTTAAAAAAAAACAGTAGAATAGCACAAAGCAATAAGATTACATCGTCATACTATTTAACCTACATCTACGCCCTAGCTATGAAGGATTAGATCATATTAAAAAAGATGAAAAATATGTTAAATAGTATGAACTTCATGAAATAATACATTAGAAGGAGAAAAAGATTAGAAAACACCAATTTAGGAACTCTAGATGATACCTCCTCGCTGTTCTTCTTCAACTTCATTACGCAGAATTTATTCTCCAAAAGCCAAGAAAAATAAAATCTAAAATAATATAAAATTTATTTATCTAATGAGAGTCATGAGATCCATCAGATTACAAGAGATTGCAATCCTTTATATAGACCTCAGAGCCCATTACAATTAGGAGCTCATTAGGAATTCCAATTCTACTTCAGTTTTGTGTGGGAATTCAATCCTAAATTGATCTGCAGATCATTGTCATTGATTGTTGAATACAGCTTATCAAATCACCGAATTAAGAAACAGTGTCAATAGAAATATCGTAGATTTTTAAGTCCTCTTTCCATAGCATCTTGAATCCAGAATTGGATACCTGTAGTGAAGGTTATAATCAAAATATTAAAAGGTATACACTCTGATTTCCGCTCTCTGTTGAATAGTAGACGGCTACCCGGCCGAAATTTCGGCTACCCAGCCGAAGACTTCATTTGACCTCAAACTTTTGTTGGATGCTTTTTCATATTTTATAGTCTCTTTTTACAAGTCTATTAGGTCTTTGGATGTCTGTATCTTGAAATATACTGTGCAATCATCTCTTTAACCTCGATTTTCTGTTTTTTCATCTCTTTTCTCTAATTTGTGCTCTTGACTTAATTTCTGCATAAATATAAACAAAAACACCCATGTAGCATTATATGTGTAACAAAAGTGGTATAAAAGTGGTACAATATATAGATGATAATCACAATTATCACACCCCCATACCTAAATTTTGCTTGTCGAGCAAAATCTTAATCTAAAAGAAAAAAATAAAAAAAATCCTAAAAATAAAATAAAAAATTCTAACTCACTTTTGTAGAAATCACGGTTGCACTTAGCACATACAACAAGCTGTTAAACCCCTTGATTACCCTAGTGGACGAATGTTGTCTCGTGAGGGTTTTCAGTGAATTATACCCACAAATTTCGCAAAATTGAAAGAAAAGAATATAAAGATTAAGTAATAAGGATAAAGAAAAGTAAGGATAACTTAAAATAAAAAGAGAAAATTAAGTAGAAAGAAAAAAGAAAAAATATTTTTAAATCAATAAGCATCACTAGAAAATAAGTTCAATAGTTTCCATAAGTAATCTTTTTCAAGTTCAATCTCCTATCAAGAAATCCTATATTCTTGTCTCAGAGATTTCAAATCCTAGTATATATTATCATCCTTCCTAAGTTTTCCGATCCTTTGCATCTTTGTGAACATGTGATGGCTCTTAACTTGGGACTTTGATTCAAACTTTTCATATTTAAACTTTTCTCTTTTTTACAATATAAAAGTTTCGAAGTATTACCACTTCGTTGCCCTTTAAGCACTTCTTTTTTTTTCATATATATAACTTATCCAATTATCTTTCGTGTAAATATTAAGGCTTTTTAAGACCAAGATACCTAACTAATTGATCATTAGACTTGATAATACATATAACTTTAACTTTTTTTTCAACCTACCTAACTATCATTCACGTAAATACCAAGGCTTCTTGAGGCCAAAGTATCTAGCAAATCAATAATTAATTTTTATTTAAATATTAAGTAATCTTCATTATCCCAAGCTTAAACTAATGTGTAAGTGTAGATAAGATGTATATTCACATGGACAAATTCTAAATGGTATTCAATTTTCAGATTTTTCATCTCTTCTCAAAGAATTAAGGAATCTATCAAATTGATATCCCTATCCAATTCAAACTATATGGTCCCTAAATCCCTTAAAACTAGATAAACTTACTGAAATCTAAAAAAATTTCAGTTAATAAAACAAAAGAAAA
Organism: Agave tequilana; assembly: GCA_038442645.1. NCBI lineage: Eukaryota > Viridiplantae > Streptophyta > Magnoliopsida > Asparagales > Asparagaceae > Agave > Agave tequilana. The sequence goes on along the minus strand of JAVJIF010005139.1, from coordinate 18,820 downwards.
ATCTAGTAAAAATCCTAAAAAGAAAAGAAATAAAAAATTAAAAAAAACTCTAACCTAAAAATAAAGAAAAAGTAAAATAAAAAAATTCTAGACCCCTTCCGCATACCTAAACCTTGGCATGTCTTCATACAAAGCAAGATGAATCAATAACATATGCAAATCACACATAAATACCACTCCAAAGACCAATTTTTTTTAGTTTCTAGACAATCAAGAAAAAATTATCTATCAGAAGTTGCCCACTGTTTATAAAATAAATAGAAAATCATAAACATTCATTAATTGGAAAGAAATCACCTGAGAAAATTTTAGAGTGTGGATCCACAAATTTTTCGGCTGTCCAGTCGGAATGTCGGCTGCATAGCCAAACTTTTAGCTCTGCTGGTCTTGGGTTTTGGATCACTTGTTTATCTTATATTGGTGGTTCATCCTTTAGATCTGATTTTAATTTTGGGTTTTGGTTGAGATACCTAGTATAGATCAAAATAAAATAAAGTAAAAAAAAGTAAAAAAATAAAATCAAAAATCTAAAAATAGAGGTTAGAAAACATAGATTGCCTCCCAAGAAGCGCTTTATTTTATAGTTTTTAGCGAGACTTTCTCTGATCTTCATGGGGGCTAATGTATGAAAGGTGTTGGCCTCAAGTTGTTCTTTACAATCTTTTGGACCTTCTTCCATATTTGGTTTGGCGGTGCAGCTTTCAAGTAGAAACTTTGCTTCTCAATTTTTGCATTCCTGGACTTGATGAATTGATTGGACTCGGACTGATTGGACTCCTTGCTAAGCAATTTTCGAGACTCCTCTTTTGGTACTTCAACTAATTGCTTGTCCTTGGTATCAATTTTGAAGCACTTCTCGACATTCGATGGTTGTGCCGTGGCTTTAAAAACTTTGAAAGTAACTTGTCCATCTTGCACTCGAAGGATTAGTTCTCCTTTTTTCACATCAATCAAAGTTCTTCCTTTGGCTAAGAAAGGTCGGCCTAACATGAAGGGAATGTTACTATCTTCCTCCATATCTAACACGATGAAATCTTTAGGGAAATAGAACTTATCAACTTTAACAAGCACATCTTCAATAATACCAAGCAGGTACTTTATTGATCTATCCGCCAATTAGAGTGAGATAGTAGTTTGCTTCGGTTCTCCCAAACCCAATGCCCTGAAAATAGAGAGAGGCATTAAATTTATACTTGCACCAAGATCACATAAAACACTGTTGAATTTTAAGTTTCCTATAATACAAGGTATAGAAAAACTCCCTGGATCTTCAAGTTTAGGGGGTAGTTTGTTGTACAAGATAGCATTGCACTCCTTATTGAGCTTAATTGTTTCGTGCTCTTTTAACTTCCTCTTCTTAGCTAGGATCTTCTTCATGAACTTTGTTTACTTTGGATTCTGTTCTAGAGCATCTATGAACGGAATATTAATATGTAAATTCTTGAAAATATTTAAAAAGTTAGAGAAATCCTTATCTATCTTGTTTTGTTTGAGCCTCTGAGAAAACAGAAGTGGGGGAACATATGGTTTGCTTTACTGCAGACTTTGGATCAGGCTTAGATTCTAATGTGGTTGGGCTATTCGACCGATTTTCGGCTGCGCAGCTAAAAATTCTTCTCTGCTCTAGCCTATCTTTCTCTTGTTGTCTTCTACTTCTTATCTAATATCTTTCTGATGTACTATTTCAAAAGACGCTTTCTGTACCTGCTCTAGTTGCTTCCCACTCCTAAGCTAATCGTATATACTTGCTCTTTTGGAATTTTATCGGTATTGCTTGGTAGCGATTCTTGTATTCTTGTAGAGAGTAGATTAGCAATTTGCCCCACCTGAAGTTCCAGATTATGTATAGATGATGCTTAATTTCTGATGAGGGCTTCTTGCTTTTCTATCTTTATCTCGGTATCTGCCATGAAAGCATGCATAGTTGTAGCAAGTTTCTCCATTACGATCTCCAAGTTTGATTTCTTCTCTTGTGACGATAGGTGTTGTTGGTAATTGAGGGCACCCACTTGCTTCGTTAATGATGCAAGTTGGACATGAATTGTTGTGATATCATTAGGTCTATGCATGCCCATAACCTTCTCCGATGTCACTCTTTCAGTTTACCATTGATAATCATTGGACACCATCTCCTCTAACAGCTCGTAGGCTTCATCTCTATTTTTTCGCATAAGTGCACCATCGGCCGCCACATCAATCATCATCTTTGTGTTCAGTTGTAGCCCGTTATAAAAGAATTGGATATCCAACCAATCAGAGAGACCATGATTTGGAACTTTTCTAATCAAGCCCTTGTATCTTTCCCAAGCATCATAAATAGATTCAGTATCAAATTGGGTAAAGGTTGTGATGTCACCTTGAAATTTTGCTGATTTTACGGCTGGAAAGTATTTGATGAGGAATTTGTTTACCATCTCATCCTATGTAGTAATTAATTCCTTCGGTAAAGATTTGAACCATATTTTTGATTTATCTCTAAGTGAGAAAGGAAAAACATCAATGTCACCTTCTCTGCTAGCACACCGCACTGTTGTGTATCACAAATCTCTAAAAAGTTTGCAATATGCTCATACGGATCATCATTAGGAAGACCTCCAAATTGACAATCATTTTGTACTTCAATTTGAAGTTGTCCGCTTGAATTGTCAGCTTCTTAATGCATGATATTATTCCAATCAGGGAGGGGATAGCATAGTCCCTCAGCGCTCTTCTTTATTTTGGCACACCATCACCGCTTCTCGATCTTTCTTCTCTTTAAACAAGCATCGTAAGGCTTGTCGATCTCTGGATCAAGAGTATGAAAATTTAGCACTCCTAGATCGTTTCATAAATCCATCAAAAAGCAGTTCCTGAATGATCCTCCTCTGTCTCCACTATGGGTCGGCAGCGTAGCCGAAATTTCAGCTGCCAGGCCGAACTCTTATAGCTTTTGGGGTAGCATCTTCTGCAGCCGATAAAATAGAAAGTCTCGATGTTAATTGTGCAGTCTAAATTCAAATTAAAACTAGTATAAAATATCGTTGATATCAATAAGAAACAAAACAATCCCCGGCAACGGCGCTAAAAACTTGATGTTGCGAATGGCAAGTGCACCAATCATTTACAAGTAATAAAGTAGTGAGTAGAGTATCGTTCCCACGAGAATTGATGTCTATTAAGTACCAAACTAATTTTTTCTAATTCTATTTGAACAATTAATTAAAAAGATGATTTAATTTGAACTACTAACAAGAAACTAAAAGAGTTGATTTTTATAAGATAAAAGTGCCAGGGCAATTGATTTGAGCAAATATAATCAGATATAAAATTGGGCTTGTGTTAGTGAATTCTAACCATTCATGTTAACAATCGAAAGTCCTTAACCTAACTATTATTTTCTCTCGAGCAATACTAATTCTAACTTCTAATTTAAGAACCTACAATATCTCGATCTAGTAAATTTACATGTTAGAAGAAGCATTAAATACAGTGAATTTTTCTATATGATTGCACAACTTCTCCATCTAAATGTGCCAAGTTGCGGTTTCTATTCCTATAATGCTATGCTAGGTTATCTCCTCTCGATCTCAAACCTAATTATCTGTATAGTTGTTGGCCACCAATTAATAACAAAAATTCAGGAATAAAAACTTAACTTGCAAAAGATTTAAACTTGAAGAACAAAACAGTAGAATAGCATAAAGCAACAAGATTATATCGTCATACTATTTAACCTACATCAATGCCCTAGCTATAAAGAATTAATTCATATTAAAAGAGATGCAAAACATAATAAATAGTATGAACTTCATGAAATAATAAATTAGAAGAGAAAAAGATTAGAAAACATCAATTTAGGAACTCTAGATGATGCCTCCTCGCTGTTCTCTTCAACTTCAATACGCAGAATTTATTCTCCAAAAGCCAAGAAAATTGAAATCTAAAATAATATAAAATTATTTATTTAATGAGAGTCATGAGACTCATCAGATTTCAAGAGATTGCAGCCTTTTATAGACCTCAGGTCCCATTACAATCAGGAACTGATTACGAATTCCAATTCTACTTCAGTTTGGTGTGGAATTCAATCCTGAATTGATCTGCAGATCACTGTCGTTGATTTCTAAATACGGATTATCAAATCACTAAATTAAGAAATAGTGTTGATAAAATATTTTAGATGTTTAAGTCCTCTTTTCATAGCATCTTAAATCATCAGAATTGGATACCGGTAGCAAAAGTTATGATTAAAGTATTAAAAGTGTCCTGTCTGAATCCGAGTCTGAAACAGATTTTTGCTCTATGTTGAACAGTAAACGGCTGCCTGGCTGAAATTTTGGCTACCAAGCCAAATTTTGACTTGAATTGACCTCAAACTTTTGTTAGATACTTTCCTATATTTTATAGACTCTTCTGACAAGTCTATTAGGTCTCTAAATGTCTGTATCTTGAAATATATTGCTGCGATCATCTCTATAACCTCGATTTCTGCTTTTTTATCTCTTTTATTCAATTTGTGCTCTTGACCTAATTTCTACATAAATATAAATAAAAACACCCATGCAGTATTAAATATGTAACAAAGTGGTACAAAATATAGATGATAATCACAATTATTAACCACACAACCACCAATCCAACGTCTCCAACCTCCTTTGTTGGCCCAAGGTTACAATCACCCAGTTATGATTTTGATGATAACAAAATACATGTGATTATTTAGTATAATCAAGTTTATGTGTTTAAATATATTTCAGGATTCTAAGAATTCAAGGAGCTTTCTTCCTCTAAAGGAAGGTGTTGAAGACTCAAGAAGATTCAAATACGGGATTAAAACTCAAAGCACTCGACGTCGCTAATGGAGAAACTCGGTTGAAGATCTTGTAGTGACCTAGAGCCTTATAAGATATTAGTTTGTTAAAGTGTAGAATATAGTAGTGATGCTCAAGAAGTTACACACACAAAATACACGATTTCAAAAATACAAGTTTTGGTAGCATTAGTATTTTGCATGTTTGGTTTTAATACATGTCTCATAATTTTTTCAAAATTTCATAACAAGTTTAGAACATATATTTCATCATCTATACATTACTACATTACCTATAACTAATACAAAATATTTTGAAAATTGTTTGAAACTCAAAAACAATCTAGAAAACTATTTTGACCAGAACGGTCGACCGGTGCCCATTTTCGACCAAAATGGTCGACCGCTCGGTCGCCGGGCCTTTGGCCAAGGGGCATGCACGCTTGTGCATGTTGTCGGTTGACTGACCGGTCGACCGCTAACCTTTGTGGTTGATCGATCAGTCGACCGACTGAGAGACCCTAACTCTTGTTTAGGGTCGGTCAACCGGGTCGGTCGACTGACACTTTGGTTTTTTTCTTTTGACCTGTCGAGCAATCGATCGGCCGGTCGACCTGAGCCAACGACTCTTTTCTGGATGAGCTATCGGTCGACAGGCCGGTCGACTGATAGCCAGCCAGTGGCTATAACAGCTAGTTTTTGGATCTGTTTTATTTTTAGTGAATTTCAACGGGCATTTTTATTTCCAAGTGTCTAAAACACCCCAAATAACCTGGTATGATTTATAAATGATATTTATTCATTGCCTATATATATGGGTCATTGGTTTTGATTTTAGACAAAAAGTTTACAAGTTTACAAGTTTGTTTAAAAAGAGAAAAGTTTTTCTAGCTTCCAATATACAAGTTCTTTCTTTCTAAAGCTATTTTCAGTTTGTTTTAAAGCTCTTCTACTCTTTCCAACTGAATTTCATCTCTCACTTAACTTTCTGAGCTACACTTCATATTCTACTCTATAGGAAATTGTAAGCAAGACTCTTTGTGATCTTGTTGGATCACCAAGAGCTTTGTAACCTCAATCGGTTTTATGCTACCTCTTGTGCAGAGGGTTGAGTTGGTGGAGTTGTGTACTCCTTCTTATGTAGACCAAATTGTAATTCCTTTGTGTAAGGTCCCTTTGTGGAAGATCCCTTAGAGGATAGTGAAATCCTTCATAGTGGTGAAGGCGGGGACGTAGAGCGATGGCTCGAACCTCAAAAAAATTCCTTGTGTTTGTGATTGCTTGTATCTTGCTTTCTATTGCCTTTTACATTTTATACTTTTGTAGTTGTTCATCTTGCTTAATATCATTGCTTGCATTTCATCCATCACTTTCACTATCGGTCAATATCTTTCTCAACAAGGAGGCAATTGAGCACCTTAACTCATTATCCAGAGAAATTAAAGAGGAGAAGTTCTAGAGACTTTTACGGGGAATTCGGCTTTAATTCTTTTTTAAGTGACCGTTTGCATAATTCATCATAAGTAGTTTTAAAATTGTATTTGATTAGAAAAATAACTATTCACCCCCCTCTAGGTGTATTTCAATGGTATCAGAGCCTTGGTCTCTAGATTTTGGCTTAACAACCTTAGAGAGATCCTAATTGCTAATCACTTCTTTCACAATTTCATCTTCATCTACTCTAGTAAAAATGGCTGAAGGTATTAAGATGCCTCTCAAGTTTGATGGCCTTAACTTTCCTATATGGAAGGTTAAGATGACCATATTTTTGCAATCTTTAAGAAGCCGGGTTGCAAAAGCAGTGACTAAACCCTTTAGTATACCCTTTGGTGATGAGGACACTTGGTCCAACATTGTCACTAAGGAGTTTGATGCAAATACTAAGGCACACTATGCCTTACTTCAAGCTTTGAACGATGATGATATTACTAGGGTCATCCATTATAAATCCGCCTACGATATTTGGACACACTTAGTAGTCACACATGAGGGAACGTCACAAGTCAAGAGAGCAAAAATTGATCTCTTGCGTTCTCAATATGAAAATTTCACTATGCATGATAATGACACATTGATGACCTGGTAACAAGATTTACTAAAATAACTAATAATCTTGCTTCTTTAGAAGATAACATTGACAATGATCAAAAGGTAAGGAAGGTCATTTTGGCACTTTCACCCTCATGGGATGTCAAAGCTACTATATTGAAGGAGCTAAATGACAAAGAAGTGATGGAGCTCATCGGTCTTATAGGAAACCTTAAGACTCATGAAATGGAGGGAAGGCGAGGGAAGAGATGACACCACAAAGAAGAAAATGACTGCTTTCAAATTTACTCCCACCAGCTTCGACGATGATGATGAAGAAGAGGATGATGAAGAATTCTTCCTCCTAGCAAAAAATGTAAGGAGGATGCACAACAAGGCTAGTTAATAATAGAAGAAGATTGCAAGAGAAAGAAGACAAGAAAGTTATATACTTCAATTGCCGGAAGCCGGATCACATGGTTGCGGATTGTCCGAAGACCAAGAGCAAACCTTCAACCTCCAAGAAGCCCTACAAAAAGAAGGCTCTCAAAGCCACTTGAGACTCGGAGAGTGAAACCGATGAAGAAGTTGATATGGCACATGTGTGTTTCATAGCTAATGATAACACATCTAAGGTAACATTCGAACCCTCACTTGATGATAGTAAATTAACAATAGATGAATTGGGTGAGGCTTTTGAAGAGTTGTCTAACAACTATGATTTCCCTAAAAAGAAGTATTTAAAATTGAAAAAGAAAAATGAAACTCTTCAAAATAAAATGTTAAACTTTCAAAAAAAAGATGATTTATCTTCCACACTCATATCCACACAAAATTATTTTGATGCATATAAATTTTCATGTAAAGCAAAATTTTTATTAATTGATAAAAATGAGATTTCTATTTTAAAAGATAAATTAACTTTTTAGGAGATGTGTTAAAGAAATGTGAGTTTGATAAAACTAGGTTGGAGGCAATATTTCCTAAGAAACATACTCCAAAGAAGCATATTCATACTACAGTTGCTCATCATACTACACATATCCACACTCCTAAATCACAACATTTACATACAGATCATGCTAGACATTCTATACACACCAAGCATGTTCACACCCCACACTCACATTATACTTTTATATATGGTAGAGTTTATTCATGCACTTATTGTGGCAGAAAAGGTCACTTATCCAAATTTTATTTTAATAGAATAAATGCTTCTAATGATAACATTCGGGTTCGAAAATCTAACATTATAGGACCCAAGAAAATTTGGGTACCAAAATCAACCAATTCGTTACTTGATGTAGGTACACACCAAGGCTCAAGATGTAGGGAGCGGTGGTATATTGATAGCGATTGTTCAAGACATATGACTTGGGATATCAATAATTTTGCAACCCTATCAAGATACCATAAAGGTGGCACTGTCACTTTCGGAGATGATTTCAAAGGGAAAATTATCGGTATAGGTAACATCAAAATCGGCTCATCTCCTTTAATTAAAAATATTATTTTAGTTCATGGTCTCAAGCACAACCTCTTGAGTATTAGTCAACTTTGTGATAGAGGTTTTTAAGTAGTTTTTGATGATTTAACTAGCAATGTTTTAGATAAACAAACCAACGCATGTGTGTTCTCCGATTTTCGTGAAAATAATGTGTACATGATTGATATGTCTAATTTACATTACAATGCTAAATGTTTAAATACTTTTAATGAGAATCTTGGTTATGGCATAGGAGACTAGGCCATATTTTGTTTGACCGTCTATCTAGAATCAACAATAAGAATGTGGTAAAAGGTATTCCTTATTTGACATTTGAAAAGGACCGCATTTACGATGCATACCAACTTGGGAAACAAACCAAGTCTTCTTTCAAAACAATTAAGGATATCATGACATCAAGACCCTCGGAGTTAATTCACATGGATTTGTTTGGTCCAACTAAAATCAAAAGTCTAAGTGAAAATCGTATTGTCTTTGTTTTGGTTGACAATTTTTCTCGTTTTGCATGGGTTTTCTTTTTAGAACACAAAGATGAAGCTTTTTCACATTTTCAAGTGTTTAGAAAAAGAGTTAAAAAGAAAAAGATTTTTTGATTTTACGCATAAGAAGTGATAGAGGTGGTGAATTCATTAACCATTCCTTTATCACCTATTGTGAAGAACATTAGATCAAACATGAACTATCATATCCTAGAACTCCACAACAAAATAGAGTCGGTAAAAGGAAGAATCGTACTCTTCAAGAAATGGTTAGGATAATGATAAATGAATACGGCTCCCTCAATACTTATGGGTCGAGGCCGTAAACACATCATGTTACATCTCAAATAGAGTTTATTTTTGTAAAAAAAACTTCCAAACTTCATTTAAAATTTCTGTTTGAGAAAACCTAATGTTTCTTACTTTAAAGTTTTTGGTTGAAAATGCCTTGTTTTAAACACTAAAGACAATTTAGGAAAATTTGATGCCAAATCTTATGAAGCCATATTTGTTGGGTATTCAAATACTAGTAAGGCATATAGAATCTTCAATAGATCCTCTTTGACTATTGAAGAATCTATACGTGTCAAGTTTGAGGAATCTAATACTTTTGTGAAGAATGTTGTAGAGATTGATTCCTTAGGTGAAACATGAAGAAGATAACCTTGACTCAGCTATAGAAGAAGAAAAGCTAAAAATTGATGAACAGAGTGAAGTTCAAGAGGTTGAAGTGGAGCAAACACAACCACTTCCAAAGGATTTGAGATTTGCTCAAATCATCCCAAGGACCTCATCATAGGTGATGTATTCAAGGGGGTAAATACTCGATCCAAACTCTATGATTTATGTGACTATTTTGCTTTTATCTCACACATTGAGCCCAAAAACATCCTCAAAGCCGAGGTCGATTCATATGATTGCTTGCAATGCAAGAAGAGCTCAATCAATTTAAGCACAACCAAGTTTGACATCTTATTCCTAGACCCCATGATAGACCAACTATTGGTACTAAATAGATCTTTAGGAATAAGTTGAATGAGTCGGGTAATGTTATTAAAAATAAAGCTAGGTTAGTGGTCCAAGGTTACACCTAAATCGAAGGTATCAATTTTGAGAAAATCTTTGCATCCGTAGCACGGCTTGAAACCATATGGATGACACTTGCCTTTGCTTCTTTTAAAGATTTCAAAAAATTTCAAATGGATGTCAAAAGTGCGTTTTTAAATAGTTTTATAGAAGAGAAAGTGTGCGTTGAGCAACCCCCTAGGTTTGTTGATCCTACACATTCAGATTTTATTTACAAATTTGATAAAGCTTTATATGGTTTAAACAAACTCCAAGAGCTTGGTATGAAAGGCTTTCAACTGTTCTAATTTCAAATGATTTTGTTAAAGGTAAAGTTGACTCTACTTTGTGTACAAAGCATGTAGTTCGTGATATTCTAATTGTTCAAATTATATGATGATATTATTTTTAAATCCACTAATGAAAAGTTTTGTAAAGAATTTGAATCATGTATGAAGAACGAGTTTGAGATGTCTATGAGGGGAGAGCTGAACTACTTTCTTAGACTCCAATCAGGCAAAGACGTGATGGGATCTTCATCAATTAAGACAAGTACACTAGAGAACTCATCAAGAGATTTAGACTTGAAGATGCAAAATTAAGTAAGACTCCCATGACCACTACTATAAAACTTGACAATGATGAATAAGGTATAAATGTAGACATTAAACTTTATAGAAGTATGATTTAGAAGTTGAAAATCACCTAGAGGGGGGGTGAATACATGATAATGCTAATCAATGCACAATTAAAAATTTATGATGCAACAAACACCCAACCAAGTGAATATACCAATGAATGTAGAGAGCAAGTAATAAGAGCAATGAAAGTAGAGTAAGAAATAAGAGCAAGTAAACCAAACGCAAACACCGAGAATTTTATACGAGGTTCGAGCACCCAGCTCTACTTCTCCGCCTTCACCCAGAAGGATTTCTAACCACTATAACTTCACAAAGAGTTACAATCACATCGGAGTACCAACTCCACAATCTCAAGTACAAGTTCTCTCTTGGTGATCAAAAGACCACAAACTCTCTTTTGAAAGTTCTCTTCCCTTACAAAATCCTTGTAGAACAATGAGTAGGATTGAAGCTCTTGTATGTAAGTGGAAAAAGAAAATGAAATCAGAGAGTTTTGAAAAACACTTCAGAAAATGAGAGAGATTTTCAGCACAAAAACTAAGAAAAGAAACTCTTTTGAATGCCTTAAACTTTTGAGACTTTTTGCAAATTGTTGTTCTATGCAACCTCTCCCTAAACACCCCTATTTATAGTAGAGGGCTAGGGATTAAGATAAAACTCACTTAAGGCTAATTAGGAAGTATTAGGATCAGCAAATACCATTTAAACACAATTTAAAGAGAAAAAGACAAAAATAAAACAGCTCAGAAAAATAGCTGTTACTGTTCAAACGGCTCTCTCGGTCGACCGACCAAAAATAAGAGCTGTTGCCGGCTCTCGGTCGACCGCTCTTTCGACCGAAAAATATAGAGAGCAAACGACTTACAGTCAGGCAGGTTTCGGTCGACCGCTCGGTTGACCGTGAAACGTGCACACGGATACGCACCTGCTGCAAGAACCTCGGTCGACTGGGACGGTCGACCGACTTGACCTGACACAGGGTCGGTCGGCCGATCGGTCGACCGGCTCAGGTCAAAAGTCAAAACTGAAACAGAATTTTGAAGGGAATTTAAAATTAAATAAAGTAGTTTTGAATAGAGATATATATAAAACATAAAAATGAGTTTGTAGCCAAAAGATTGTATACAAAAATATTTTGTACATATTATAGGAAATATTTTTGGAAATAAGATGTGTGCAAAAACGTGTGTGATGGAGCTTCAAACCTATTCACTATTCTTTAACAAAACTATAAAACTAGAAACAAATCTAATGAATTATCTTGAGCAATCTTGAAGTCTTGAGCCATGCAATGCCTTGCTAGAGCCTTATCTTCTATGTTCCTTCCTTGATGTGCAAAACGCCTTCTTTGCTTCATGAACCTAGAAGTTCTTGCAATAGCTAAGCAATGGCCTCCAAATATGGTACTAACCTGAAACTTATCTTAAACAAACTAATTAGTACCAAATAGCTCTTATTTGTTTTGTTATCATCAAAACTCTAAACAAATGGAGAGTGTAACCTTTGGGCCAACAATCTCCCCCTTTTTGTTGATGACAAAACAAATAGGCTATGAACAAGAGTATAGGGGAGGAGAAAGCTCCCCCTCAAATTATGCTATATAAAACAGGGAAAAACAATGTAAGTTGCAAGTAAAAATCCATGAAACTAAAAACCATAAACACAATGGGATATAAAATACTTGCAAGACACTTAAACTCAAATATAAGAATTCATTGAAAACTTTGAAAACACATCAAAAACCAAAAACATATATAAACTCATATGGAACCAAAACCATATGAACTCATATTTCCATACATAAACTCATTCTCACCCTTTTTGTCATACATCAAAAAGGGTTAAGAAAACATTTTTCTTCAATAACACAAACATTAAGTTCACCACAAATGAATGAAAATCTAGAAAAATCAAGTGGCTTAGTGAAAATATCGGCAAGTTGCAAATCCGTAGAAACATAATCAATATCTATATCTCCTTTCTCAAAATGATCTCTAAGAAAGTGATATCTAATCTCAATGTGCTTGGTCTTACTATGTTGATTTGCATTCTTAGTCATGTGTATAGTACTAGTATTATCACAAAAAAATTTATATGGTTATAATGCAAATCATAATCAAGGAGAGTATGTTTCATCCAAAGGACTTGTGCACAACAAGCCCCCGCGGCAACATACTCCGCCTCGGCGGTTGAGAGAGCTACGGAATTTTGTTTCCTAGAGGACCATGAAACAAGACAATTACCAAGAAATTGACATGTCCCACTAGTACTCTTTCTATCTACTCTACAACCCGCATAGTCGGCATCCGAATAACTCGTCATTGAGAAATCTCCGGTTTTCGGATACCATAGACCCATTCCAATTGTGCCCTTAATATAACGAATGATGCGTTTAACCGCAATAAGATGGGACTCTTTAAGACACGATTGAAATCTAGCACAAAGACATATACTATACATGATGTCCGGCCTACTTACCGTCAAATACAAAAGACTACCTATCATGCTTCTATACAATTTAATATCAACATTTTTACCTTGGTCATCCTTATCAAGCTTGTTGTAGTTGCCATGGAGTGTTGCAAACTTTAGAGTCTTCAAGTCCGACCTTCTTTACGAGTTCCTTTGCGTACTTGGCTTGACATATGAAATTCCCATCTTGCAATTGCTTGATTTGGAGTCCAAGAAAGAAATTCAATTCACCCATGGAAGACATTTCAAATTCACATTGCAAAACCTTTTCAAACTCCTTGCAAAAAAACTCATTAGTATAACCAAAAATATATCATCAACATAAATTTGCACAATTAAAATGTCATTATCAACATGCTTAGTAAAAAGAGTTGTGTCTACTTTGCCTTTAACAAAATCATTTGAAATGAGAAAACTAGAAAGCCTTTCATACCAAGCTCTTGGGGCTTGTTTCAATCCATACAAAGCTTTATCAAGTTTAAAACAAAACTAGGATGAACATGATCAACAAAACCGGGAGGTTGTTCAACATAAACTTCTTTATTTATAAAACCATTCAAAAATGCACTTTTCACATTCATTTGAAAAAGTTTAAAATTTTTAAAAGATGCAAAAGCTAGTGTCATCCGTATGGCTTCAAGCCGTGCTTCGGGTGCAAAGGTCTCCTCAAAGTCAATTCCTTCAACTTGAGTGTAACCTTGGCCACTAACCTAGCTTTATTCCTAATGACATTTCCGGACTCATCCATCTTGTTTCTAAAGATCCTCTTAGTACCAATTATTGGTCTATCGTGGGGCCTAGGAACAAGGTGCCTAACTTGGTTGCGCTCAAATTGATTGAGTTCTTCTTACATGGCTAGCAACCAATATGAGTCTGCCTCGGCTTCGAGGATGCTTTTGGGTTCAAAATGAGAAATGAAAGCAAAGTTACCACATAAGTCATGGAGCTTGGAGCGAGTTGTTACCCCTTTAGAGACATCACCTAAAATGAGTTCCTTGGGGTGATTTGTAGCGTATCTCCAATCTTTAGGAAGCGGTTGAGAGCTTTACTCTTTATCCTCTTGAACATCACCAATGGGTTCTTGCTTTTCTTCTTAAGCGGGTGAGTCCTTCAAGGATAGTCTCTCCATGTCTTCACCTAATTGGTCAATCTCTACAAAATTCTCAACAACCACATTAGATTCTTCAAATTTAACATGCATGAATTCTTCAATGGTAAGTGAAGATCTATTGAATACTCTATAAGCTTTGCTAGTAGTAGAATATCCAACAAAGATTGCTTCATAAGCCTTAGCATCAAATTTTCCCAAGTTATCTTTAGTATTTAAAACAAAACACTTGCATCCAAAAACTTTGAAATATGCAATATTAGGTTTTCTAGAATGATACATTTCAAAAGATGTTTTGGAAGAATTTTTACACAAATAAATGCGATTTGAAATATAACATGCGGTGTTTATGGCCTCGGCTCATAAATATTGAGGGAGGTCATATTCACTTATCACTTATCATGGTCCTAGCCATCTGTTGAAGTGTTCTATTTTTCCTTTCCACAACTCCATTTTGTTGTGGAGTTCTAGGACATGACATTTCATGCTTGATTCCCTTTTCATCACAATAAGTCATGAAGAGTTGGTTAACAAACTCACCACCTTTATCACTCCTTATTTTCAAAATCGAAAAACCTTTTTCTTTTTCAACCCTTTTTCGAAAAATCTTGAAATGAGAAAAAAGTTTGATCTTTGTGTTCCAAAAAGAAAACCCAAGTGAAACGGGAAAAATCATCAACTAAAACAAATGAAAATCTACTACCATTTAAACTCTTGGTTTTAGTAGGTCCAAAAAGATCCATATGAATTAATTCTAATGGCCTAGTTGACATGATATCCTTGATTGGTTTGAAGGAAGACTTGGTTTGTTTCCTGATTTGTTACTAATGTTGCATATTAATGTCAAATTTCCATACTTATTTTAGAATAAAAGCCTGCATTGTCCTAATTATTTGTTTAATTTATTTGCAGGCCCAATCCTAAGGAGATGAAGAGAAATGAGCCAAAAGCCCACCAGAATTCTGAATTAAATCAGAATTAATTCACAACACAAAATCAGGGCAAAATCAAGAGGTGAAACCGGTTGAGAAGAATCCTCTCAGGATCGATCGGTTAAAGCCAAGAATCCAAGGCCATTTCTTCAAAATCTCGGAGCCAAACTGCAAAACCAACTCCAGATAAAATCAGAGGGAGAAAACCGGGGAGACCCACCAACAGGGTGTGGCCACCTGGCCACACCCTGGCCGCGGAAACGCGCTTGGGCCGCGTTTCCACGGCTTTGTTGGGGAGTTAGGGGGAGCGTTTGCTCCCCGACCTCCCTGGGATCATGGTGGTTAGGGTTTTGCCTAAAAAGGCCTTGTACTTGCGCTGAAAATGGACGCGAATGCAGAGTAGGATTTTAGACTATAGTTTTTCCATTTTGTAATTTAGTTTTTACTTTTATGTAACTTGTATGTAGCTTAGGGTAGAAGAAGATTCATGTAAGTAAGAGAGAGAGGCATATGTTGAGAGTGACACCGATGTACCCTCCTCCTTTCTTCATTGTCTCAAGCAATAAAGGTAAACTTTTATTTATGTTCGTTTCTTTACTTTCCTTTCTTTTGTTTTGCTTTCCTCTTCCTCTTTCTACTTTACCTTGATTGTGTTTGTTGAGTTTACAAGTGAAATCCAAAGCAAGTATAACTAAGCTACGTGAGAGCCAGCGATAGTTCATGAAGACATTCTCCTCTTCCAAGATCCGCATCACTTCGTTCTTGCTAGGCTTGACGTATAATGTTCACGGGGACTGAGCTCGAGCTTATGATCTATGCGTGAAACGCCTCCGAAGCAAAGGTAGAACTTGCACAGGTTTCCAAGTAAGTCATCACCAAACTAGGTAAGTAATTCTTAACTTTCTTCTTTCTTTTATCGCTATAGTATAGATCGCTAACACGATTTCTTTCACCACTTCTTCCCAATCGTTTTCATTCTTTTTTCAAATCATTTGTACAAGACGCTTTCGCCGTTTCTGATTTTTCCACCTTCTTCATCTTTCATTTTCTTCTAACATAACATAATTCTCTTTTCATTTTCATAACTAAAAACAGAGAAGAACTCTCGCTTTATTCTTACGATTTCAATAAAGAACCGTAAAGCTTCCATCGCAAACCTCCTTGTGGATCACGACCAGCATAGCCACTTGCTATAGCGGAAGAATTGAGCACTTGCACATCTCCTTCTTAAGTCTATAATCTTGTATTTTTGTGCAGGTTGTACCTCAATCATTTCCCAAGTTGGCACGCACCACAAATGCGATCTTTCTCAAACTTCAAGTAAGGTATACCCTTCACCAATTCCTTAGAATTAATCCTAGAAAGATGATCAAAAGTGCATGTCCTAATCTCTATGCCAAAGCTAAGAATTTTCATCAAAAGCATTCAAGCAATTTAGTAGAACAATCCAAATTAAGCATGTCAATGATATAAACATTATTGTCACGAAAACCGGTGAGAATACAATCATTGGTTTTAACATCAAAATCTTGCAAGAAGAATCATCAAAAAACAATTTTAAGTCCACGGTCACAAAGTTGACTAATGCTAAGCAAATTATGTTTCAAAACCAAACAAGAACAACATTTTTCTATAATAGGAGATGCACCAATTTGAATGTTACATATACCGATGATAGTGCCCTTGGAGTCATCCCCGAAGGTGACGGTGCCACCTTCCATGTACCTTGATAGGGTTGTAAAGTTATTGATGTCCCATGTCATGTGTCTTGAACAACCACTATCAAGGTACTACCGCTCTTACGTCTTGGAGCCTTGGTGTGTACCTACATCAAATAATTTAGGACTTGATTTTGGTACCCACATTTTCTTGGGTCCTAAGGTGTTAGTGCCATGAACCCAAACAAGATTATTGATCTATTTACTTGGTCATAACAAAACTTAGCTAAAAGGCCATTCTTACCACAATAAGTACATCTATACACTCTACCATATTTAAAAGCATAGTGAGTGTGAGACGTGTGAGCATGAGGAATCTTGACATGAGAATCTTTAGTATGAGAAGTGTGCTTTTAGAGAACATTCTTCAAGTTTCTTAGTGTTAAAAGCACAATCTTCAAAACCTTTTCAAAATCAACCATTCTAGTTTTTAAAGAGGAAATTTCTTTTTCATCAATTTTAGGAAATTTTGCTTTACAAGCAACTTTGTAAGCACTAAATTCATTTGAGTGGAAATGAGATGGAAGAAATTTCATCTTTTCTCTAGTAACAATAGCAAGTTGATTTTTAAGAAAAGCAACTTCCTTTCCAATTTAGAACATTCAATCTTTTTATTATCATAGGTTTCCGAGAGTTCGACAAAAGCATGTACAAGAATTTCTTTACTTAATTCATCTTCTCATCAAGAGGTTGTGGGGTTACCTTTGGTGTGTTTGCCATGAACACATGTTCGCCGTGTCCACCTCGTCTTCGGATTCGCTTTCGAATCCCATGTGGCTGTAGGCTTTCTTTCGACAGGCTTCTTTGGCTTGAGGAGGAAGTCATCTTCTTCTTGAAATCCGGGCAATCCGCCATGATGTGTCCGGGCTTTCGGCAATGTAGCAAATGATTCTTCTCTCCTCTTTTCCTTCAAACTTCCTTCTAAAGTGAGTTTGTTCTTACGGTAAATTCTCTTCACGTTTCGCACAAGAGGGAGAGCTCCTCATCTTCTTCTTCATCTTCTTCTTCGTAATCAAGATTGAAGGAAGACTTGAAGCTATGGACTTCTTCTTAGAGGAGCGGCTTCTTCTCTTGCCTTCTTTTCTATCTCATGAGTCTTCAAGTTTCCAATGAGACTAATGAGGTCCATTTCGTCCTATCATTCAACTCTTTCAAGGTGGTAGCCTTATCTCCCATGAAGAAGAAGAGCCCGAATCACTTTTCACACCTTTTGGTCATGAAAATATCATCACCTAAAGAGGAGAGAGCATTGGTGATTTTAGTAAACTTTGTAATCATGCAATCAATAGATTCATCATCAATCATTTTAAAAGATTCATATTGGGACCTTAAGAGCTATCTTAGCTCTCTTTACTTGTGATGTCCCCTCGTGTGTGACAACAAGTGTTGCCAAATCTCATAGGCGGATTGGCAAGTATTACCCTTGTAAGGTCATCCTCATTCAAGGCGGTTAAGAGGGAGTTTGGGCCTTTGAGTTAGCCTCATATTCTCATAAGGTAAATTCGGTCCAAGTGCTTTCATCACTATCGGGTAAACATAGGGTTTGGTCAAGGATTTAGCACTAGGCTACCTAAAGATTGTAAGAAAATAGTCATCCTAACCTTCCAAATAGGGAAATAAGTCCATCAAATTTAGGAGGGGTTTTTGATGTGTATCGGCCATGTTTACTAGTGAAAGAATGGATGAATGCAAATGTTGATTAGCAAATTTTAAGGATCCTCTCTAAGGGTTAAGCCAAACCTAGAGTCCAAGCTCTGATACCATTGAAAATCACCTAGAGGGGGGGTGAATAGGTGATAATGCTAATCAGTGCACAATTAAAAATTATGAGCAACAAACACCCAAACCAAGTGATATAGCAATGAATGTAGAGAGCAAGTAATAAGAGCAATGAAAGTAAAGCAAGAAATAAGAGCAAGTAAACCAAACGCAAACACCGAGAATTTTTACGAGTTCGAGCACCCAGCTCTACTTCCCCGCCTTCACCCAGAAGGATTTCTAACCACTATAACTTCACAAAGAGTTACAATCACACCGGAGTACCCAACTCCACAATCTCAAGTACAAGTTCTCTCTTG